>PVKA01012751.1:0-16663 GCA_004027165.1 Ctenomys sociabilis
AATGTTTTTAGGTAGAATGTTTGGAAAACTAATAGAATAAAAGTGATTAATGTCATTGTTACTAACTTTTTTCTTGAGGTTTTATTAGTTTCTAGATAAAATGTATCAGAATTTTCAAATACTCATGAGTTTATATCCTTTTGACTTGTATTTGTTAAAGATTTTGCTTTATGTCTGTTCAAATTCATTGCACAGAGACTATACAATGTTACTTTTATTCATGAGTTTCTTCATTTTGAATACGTTATTTTGCCCAGATTCAATCAAGATTTTTCTCTTTGTATCCTAGCAATTGTAACAGGTCTGGCTCTCTTGGTAATCTTCTTCTGGGCCTTCTGAGTTTTTCAACTTGTAGTTTGGTGCTTTTTGTTACACTTGCTAAAACGTATTGCATTTCTTCACTAACTTTTTATACACTTGGTTCCACTTATTTGAGAACCTGTGATATTTTTCCTCAATACTCTTAAGTTCTTTACACTAGTCATTTTCCTCTCTTCTACACATTGACTAGTTTCTACTAATTTACCATCCTTATAGCAGCTCACTTTTTTGCATTTTCTTGAAACTCCTATTAAGTCCCCCCACTAATTTCACCTTCTCTATGGATTATTGAGATTTTTACCCTAGAATTCCATTTTGCTTGTCACTATTGAATTGCTCATTATATGCAATTAATATAACTATGGTTTTAAGCCCTTGAGAAGAACTTTTATTTGTTTGTTTGCTTTGTTTTATTTGTTTATTTGTCTGGCTCAGGCTGCCTTAACGGTGGGTCTGGTGTGGCATGTGGAGCTGGGGATTGAACCTCAGTCCCCTGTACCTGACTGGGTTTGCCAAAGCAGGTGCTTTCAACTACTGAGTTAACATGCAAGTCCCCACCCCAAGTCCTTGAACATATTTGTAATATCACTTTAAGAACAATACTTTCTCTGGGGGTTAGGGAGATGGCTGAGTGGAATAAGCACTTCCCTAGCAAGCACAAGGGCCCGAGTTCAATCCCTGGTTCCAAAAAAAAAAAAACAAAAACAAAACAATACCATCCCTTTCTATACCTTGGCTTTGCTTTACTCTGTTCCCACTGGTCTTTCTTCCTCTTTTTTGATTTCTTTTTTCTTAGAACTATTCTTATCATCATATTTTTGGCACATGTAATAAAGTATTATTATATACCTTCTATTGTGGGTAACACATTGTAGCCTTACTGGATGCTGTTTATTTCTTTCTGATTTTGTTTCATAGATAAGTCACTGTACATTCAGCTTGCACTTGTGGAGGCTTGGTTGTACTTCACTTGGGAATGCTCTGGAAAGTTCAGTTCCTAGTTTACATCTGTAATTTTACAAGATTCAATTCCAAACCCTGCTTCTTTACCCACTCAAGGTTGACAAAAACTAAAATCTCTTCATAATCTTTCTGCTATCAAATTTTTATTTTATATTTTCCAATAGATTCATTATACCTTGCCATTTGCATGTCCAGTTTAGAAATAAGTAAGGACTTTAAGATGATGCTGTAGGTACATTTTAGGGAACACTCTGATTTGGTTTCCACCTTCCGGACTTACATGATTAATTTCCATGCACAGTGTTACCAAATTTTTGCTTTCTGGTATTCTAAGCAAAGGCAGAAGTGTAGCTTTTTTCATATGTTTTTACTTACATAAACATCTGAATTGAAAAATACCAGCTGAGGAAGACAGCTCTACTGAGTCTCATAGAGTTGACCCATTTTATGGAGGACTGGAAGTACTGACATTTCTTGCTGATGTGGATTCCTCTTCGGTACTTTCTTAAAGTCATCCCTCCATAGTTTATCATTATTTTTGGACTGCTTATTCCAATTCAAGCTACTTTGATATCTCGGAAAGTAGAATTCAATAACTTATTTTTAAAATAGGATATAAAATCTTTATTCTGTTACTATGTTTTATTTGAATTTTTACCAAACAGTGATTTAGGCTTTTATAAATTATAGAGAACATATAAAATTTCTATTAAATGTAGGAAAATGTGTGGCATATAGGTAGCTGAATTGAAATTCAATGGTTTTGAACTTTGAAAGAGAGTCTTGCTATGTAGTTCAGGCTGGGTTTGAAGTCACTCTGTAGCAGCCCTATTTGGCCTAGGACTCATTGTGATTCTCAGAACTACACATGCTGCGATTACAGATATGTGACACCACTCCCAGCTAAAAGTAGGTATTTTAATGCTACCTACCTATTCTTTTACATTTAGTGACATAAGATGTAAAATGTGAAAGAACACAAATGACAGCTTGTTTTTCAGCTTTGGGGACAATATTGGCTCCTATATCCCTGATCTCTATGCTTGCAAACACTTGGAGAAATAATTGTAGGCTAGTAGATTTCTGTAAAATAATAGCAACAAAACTCTAACATATGAAAAATGGCCTTATTAATACAGCAAGCATCTTTTTTTTTAAATCATATTGTCTCCTTAGTGTAAGAACCTGAAAGAATAAATAAAACCTGAAAGGAATAATCAACTGAGATGAGGGGCAAGGATAAGAGGAAAAAAAAGAAGGGGGAAATCATGTATGTACATACACAGGGTAGATAAGATGATTGTACTGCTAATTTATTTATTTATTTTTATTTTTTGTGATACTGGGGATTGAACTCAGGCCCTTGTGCTTATTCTTTTTGTTTTTTAAGTGCTTATTCCACTGAGCCATCTCCCCAGCTCCCCTTGTGCTTATTCTACTGAGATATCTTCCTAGTCCCTATACTACTAATTTATATTTTTTGATGATAATTAATGATTAAGAATTTTATTTGGAGCAAGTTAACATGTTTACATGTTGTTATCCAAGTAACTACATTGAAGACACAATTGTAACATAACAAACACCCTTAAAATCTTGAACAGAAATTGCATAGTGTCTCAGACCTGTGCTCTCTTGATTAATTCACAAAGACCAATGGTTTGAACAACACATTACCTAAGCCTATTGTTAGCTACATTTACAAATCATGAACCTGATTCCTGTGCTCAAATGCTAGAACTCTTTTTTTTTAGGCAGAAACTGTTATTCAACAAACACTGTCGGTTATACATTGTCTCTGATTTTGAGAGGTTATAAGAAGTAAGAGGGAATCATTATCCATGAGGATCTGCCGATGCTGTATACCTGTGCAATTATGCCATGAGGCAATGAGGGCATTCTGCCATACAGAGAACTACATTTCATTATCCTACCTTTCAAATTTTTACATTAGCTATGAAGCCTAAATATCTTAATGCTTTTACTTATCAGAATTGCTTTTAGGA
Organism: Ctenomys sociabilis; assembly: GCA_004027165.1. Classification (NCBI taxonomy): domain Eukaryota; kingdom Metazoa; phylum Chordata; class Mammalia; order Rodentia; family Ctenomyidae; genus Ctenomys; species Ctenomys sociabilis. The sequence goes on from PVKA01012751.1 coordinate 3,291, forward strand.
TGATAATCCTTTATGTTTAAATAAATGCTTTGAAAAGCTGCCTGGAATAAAATATTGAAAATAAATGAATAAATATAGTAGGCACGCTAAATGTCATTAATAGCTATATGATTAAAGTTATCATACATTTGCCTTTCAATAATAAGCAAAACATTGGTCTTAATATTTTAGTACCCAAACTGTACAAATTGATGGTTTGTTCTCATCAAAGAAAGTGAAGGATTGCAGACAGTAATAATTTTTCACAAAATATTTTGTTAAATATATATTTTTCTCCTCAAAATTATCAAAAGTTATATGAACAAAATGATCTATGAAGATGATATGTAGTAAGTTTAATTAAGGATATTTTCTTCTTGGTATTCCTCAAAGGTAATTGAATTCTTACATAGGTTCTGTTTTAATTTTTGCAAAATGACTTCATAAGCTCTAGACCTCAAAATTGCTTATGTCCTTTCAATTAATAAAAGGAAAAAATTATTTCCCTAAATTTGCCTGTTATTTGCTTCAAATTGATCGTATTGGTTACATGAGCATCTTGATATAATTAAGGATTCAGAAGTATAATACTGTTTAATTTCCAGACCTGCTGTTTATAAATACACTTTCTTGTCCAAGCAAATGTGGATTCTAGATTAAGATATAAAAATGACAATGAGTGGCACGTGAATTTTTTTGAAAAGAATGATGGCAGGAATAGTTACAGTTGTCCTATAACTAATATCCATTTAGTAGTCACTTTAGTGCTCTTCATTTTATCACCAATCTTACTATTTCAGATGTGATTTTAGTTCGAACTCATTCTACACATCTCAGATTTTGCAAAACATCTACCCAGGCAGAAGCACATTTTTGTGGTCAGAAAGAAAAAAAAACACAATAAAGAAACAGAAAATCACGAGATAAAAGTGTCACCCTAGCTTTTGCAGCCCGTGGGAGAAAGATAGAGACATTCTGGTAATCAAGAGATGTGATCACACATTTCAGTGCACTTAAGCTATTTCCCTTTCATTCATAGTAAGCTTCTCAAACTGTGCGCAACAACAGAAAGCAGCTAAGAATCAATATGCAATTCTCTTCTGCATTCTTTCCCTTTGATACAAGCAGTGGGACTGAACAGACTCTAGTGGTGCGGTTATTTTGAGGCGCTTTTGTGCTGCTTATTAGCAGGTCCTTCTTAGCAGCTTCTTATTACCCACTCTCCCAGAAAACTGTGACATGTTGTGAAGAAATCGCTTCTGTTCCATCAAAACCATAATACCTTATTTAATCTGCAATGGATTCTGAAAAAGAAAAGGGCAATTAAATTATAAAAAGACCTAAAAAAAAACCTTGCTATACATCACTAGCTTTTACACCTTGGACAATATTAAATTACAGAGGCCTTAGTGAAAAATTATACTTCATTTGAAACCTGTTTGGCAGCAGTAATATGAGCTTCCATGTAATGATAAATAAAAAACAATAATAAGCAATTCCAATAACCCCTGTAGAGATGAAAGATGTACTTAAATGAAATTCTTATAATTCAGTGCTTAGTATAAGATTTTTTTTTAATTTAGAGAAGGATCAACTACAGATGTGTCAAAAGATTTAATGAAAATTTATTGTATGCCGTCTGTTAGCGAGTATTATGAAATTCCATTTTCTTGCTTATTGGTTAGTGTAAGTGGTTATATGAGGCTATTTTCTACTCACTGCTTTATTACCATTGTGTGTAGTGACATCCTTAATTCTTAAAATGAAGAAAGTATTATTATTATTCCTATTGTACTGAGACCTGAAAAAGTATCAAGGTTATTCGTTCTCATGCAGTTATTGCAAAATATAAACTGCATATGAAAAAGTCAACTCCAGTTTCTAAATTATTAACTCTAGGCTACAAGGCTCTGTTTACAGATTAATTCCTATATATTTGGAACTTATTTATAAGCTTCCAACTCTTTTTCAAGCATCAGAGGTGGTACAGACCACTGAGCAGTGTTTCTACTTGACTCACCCGATGTTTCTATTATAATTATCATAGATATTTTAGACACATTCCTTCACTTTCTTATGATTTTACTTATATTCTTTTTGCTTATTGAGAAATCTTCCATTTTAAGAAGTTTTTGCTTGTTGATCCAGATACTATAAGACACATTTAAAAATGTATCCTAGTATTTCTTTCTTACAAATCTGGTTTAAAAGAAACTGTTTGGAACATTGTTTGAATGTTATATTGAATTTAAAAATCAATTTGAGAAACGATGACTTTTAACACTGATTTGGTACCTCTACAAATATAGTAGAATTTTACATTTATTTAAATCTTTTAAAAGGTCATTTAGAAAAGTACATCTGTTTGCATTACACAGTGGCATGCAAATGTCCTTCAAAATTTCCTAAATATGACATAGTTTTATTAGTACAGGTTGTATTTTGGTACACTCTATATTTTTTAATTCTGAATTGTTAGTCACATGTAGAAAAAAAATTGATTTTTATATACACGCTTTTTTTTGAAGTACAAATATCAATGAGACAGTTTTAGGATAACTTGACAAGATGAATTTGATAAATTAATATATTTCAAACTGTTTTCATAATGTTTTGGTATCATAGAAGGTGCATACGTGATACTACACTTACAGACATTATTATAGCAGATGTCTCTTATCAGTAAATTAAGAGAGTGTAGCTGCTTACATATCTTATTTTCTATACCTGAGTTACATCAAAGATTCAATAATTAATACTTTCTAACTTGTTATTTTCCTAGTGGTTGTCCATAGTACTAGAAGCCAACCTAATATCCTGTCCAACCACCATTAGTGCAACTCTTGCCTCTCATAGGATTATGTAGAAGCACAGCGTTATCTATCCCAACTGTACTGTCTATACACACACATCATGATTCTTCCTTTCTATACCCCTTCCTTTGTCTACACCTGACAGAGATGGGCACTCTATTGTCATTCAATCAATTTTAGGTGCCGGAACTTGACACCACAATCCAACACAGTCCAGCATTCCACAACAATAGTGAGTTAGCTGAAGAAGTTGTTGACCATAGCCATTTACAGCTCAACTTATTATTATGGCCTCGCAGTGTATACCTCATTTTTATACTTTTCTGCTGGATGGTTAAGACCTAGATAGAGCAAGACCTATATACCAACACATGTACTTTTTGTTTCTTATGAGGTCAGTGAAGTCCCATCAGGGTTTATTTTGTAGTCCTGAACCTTATTCTGTAGATCCTTTGTCTGTGTCATCCACGTGGATGAGTCACAGCCAATGCTTCACCAGTTTGCTCACTGTGACAGCCTGAGAGAAAGTTTTCTCTTCGTGTGACTCTCCCCAGGCACACTACAGAACTTTGATCTCTTTTCTCTGTGGCTCTATAGTCTCCTTCTTCAGAAAATTTGGAGCTCAACTGAGTTTCATGATGTTGCAGTACAGGTTCACCTATGTCCTGTGTCTTCGCTGACCTTGAAAGGCTAGGGCCAAAATGTTGGCTGGCCTTGTGGTTCTTCTATTTCTCCAATTTTGATCTGTGAACGTAGGTTGTTAACCATCCAGAAGAAAAGCTGATTAGTATCCTGCAGCATATGCCATTCACTTTGCCTTATCTGACTCAACTGTTTTTAGTTGTTGTTATACATCTCTCTTTCTATTTCTTCTTTTGACTTCTTATACTAGGGAGACTATATGATATTTGCACATAGGTGTCTGGTTTATTTCACTTATGAGTATATGTTCAAGTGGCAGCCACTTCAGTATAAGTGCTTCAAGTTTATCATTCTTTATAGCTGTGTAATACTCCATTGTACAGAAATACCACATCTTTTTCAACCATTCCTCATGTGACAGATATCTTGGCTGTTTCCAAGACATTGCTATCACAAATTGTGCTGCTATAAACATAGGTACACATATATCACTATGATACAATGTTTTCAGTTCCTCTGGGAAAATTCCCACTAGGGGCATAGCTGGCTTGAGTGGGATTTCTAGTCCTACTCTTTTGAGGAGTCTCCACATTGACCTCTACAATGGTTATACCAGTCTACATTCCCACCAGCAATGGAGAAGTGTTCCCTTTTCCCCACAACCTCTCCAACATTTGTTGTTGGTTGATTTCTTTATGATAGCCATTCTTTCTGGAGTGAGATGTTATCTCAGTGTTGTTTCTATTTGCATTTTACGGATGACAAGTGATGTGGAGTCATTTTTCATATATTTGTTCACTTCTTTAATTTCGTCCTCTGAGAAGTGTGTATTCATCTCAGATGTATATTTCTGAATGGGGTCTTTAAATTTGAGGGCCCTGTTAGAAGTTAAATTATCACTATTTGCAGATAACGTGATACTTTACTTGGAAGACCTCAAAAATTCCACCAAGAAACTACTAGAAATGATACGGAAATTCAGTAGCACAGCAGGATACAAAATCAATACTCAAAAGTCAATAGCATTCCTCTACACAGATAACAAGCACTCTGAAAGGGAAACAATAGAAATAATACAATAGTACCACGGAAAATGAAATACCTTGGGATTCACTTAACCAAGGAAATCAAAGATCTTTTCACAGAAAATTACAACACCCTAAGAAAAGAGATTATAGAGGATTTCAGAAAATGGAAAGACATTCCATGCTCCTGGATAGGAAGAACCAACATCGTGAAGATGGCCGTACTCCCAAAATTGCTGTACATATTTAATGCAATCCCTATCAAACTGCAATCAACATACCTCCCAGACATAGAGAAATCATTCCTAAAAATTTTTGGAACCACAAACAACCTAGAATAGCAAAGGTAATCTTGGCCAATAAAGACAAGGCAGGAGGCATCACAATTCCTGACTTGAAATTATACTACAAAGCCACTGTGATAAAATCAACATGGTATTGGCAACAAAATAGACCCGAGGATCAATGGAATAGATTAGAAGGTGCCGAAGCATCTAAGAACACACTCAGCCATCTGATGTTCGACAAAGGGGCCAAACAAGCTTACTGGAAGAAAGATAGCCTCTTTAACAAATGGTGCTGGAAAACTTGGCTTTCTACATGCCGAAAACTAAAACTTGACCCAGCTCTATCACCGTGCACTAAGTTAAAGTCAAAATGGATTAAAGATCTAAACATTAAAACAGAAACACTCAATCTCATGAAAGACAAAGTAGCAGGAACTCTTGAAGACATAGGGGTAGGTAAAGAGTTCATGAACAAACATATTTTCGCATGGGAAGCACTTGAAATAATCAACAACTGGGATCAACTCTTCTTAAGGAGCTTCTGCATGTCAAAAGAAATTGTCAACAGAGTGAAAAGACAACCCACAGATTTTGAAAAAATCCTAATTAATAAGCAGACAGAGGTCTGCTGTCTAGAACGTATAAAGAACTAAGATATGTACATGTTTTATCACACACTATTTCTAAAATCTCTTGTCATCATTACTGATGTATTTTACATTTGTTTTGCTTTTTGCATATAGATAATCATGTTATCATAATTAAGAACATTCCTTGCCTTTTTTTCTAATCAGAATAGCATACATTTCTTTTTGTTTCTTACTGCATTCACTAGAGACTCTAGTAAATATTTGAGTAGAAGTGGTAGACCACCTACCTTTTTTTGATCTTGAAGATTTACATTCTATCACTAAGTTTAATGTGAGCTGTACAAATTATACTTTAAAGTACATTGTTTGTAGGTGCCTTTATCAGGTTAAGAAGTTCCTTATATGCCTTTTTTAAAAAAGTGTTTATAATAATGATGAAATATTTCAGTTGTTTTGTACCGTTGTTTTGAATATGGCTTTTCAACTAAATATAGTTTGTTCAATTTATTTCTTTGGAACTATATAATAATCTATGATTTTAACTCATGCTTAAAATCAGACAAGTTTATTGCTTTTCGTATTACTTATAAGAATAGAATGACAGTTTGTTTCCCACTGAGAAAGAACTATACTGGTATTGCAAGCTTTTCTTTCAGATTGCTGCTTCTCTTAGAATTGATATGTTTGTACATCTTAAGTAATTATTTTTTATTAATATCGCATTTTGTTAAAAAATTAAAGTGCAATGATTAAAGAGCATACTCTATATACCAAAACAGCTTGGTATGACTCTTGAGTCAGTCATTTCATTAATAAGTGACACTGGCCAAGATACTAAATTTCTCTATACTTCAGTTGGCTCATGCAAGAAATAGTAACCAAGGTTATTGTCTCAATTACTTTTTTCTCATTGCTGGGATGAAATACCCAACACCCAAAAGTGAAGAAGGAAAGGTTTATTTAGCTCACAGTTTGTGGAGGTTTCATTCCATAATCAACTGGCTCCAGGCAGGGGAGTGTCACATGGCAGAGGGTAGCAGTTCATGGCAGCAGAAAACAGCAAAGCAGCAAGAGCAAAATAGGAGGAGCAGTATCGGAGAGCAAGCCTCTCTCCCTTCCTTATATTGCATTCAGGATATCTGCCCCAGGCTGGTGTAACACTCACTCCCATAATCCCAGCATCGGAGCATGAGTTAATGATAAACTCTAGAAGCCACCCAATCACTGTATGAGAATGTGGGGAGACAACTAGACACAAACCATAACAGTTATGTAATAATTAAATATATTTGGAAATAAACAGATCAAACATTCAGCATATAGAGAATATAACACAAGTTTAAGAAGTTAATATCCTTATTGTACAACTTAATGTGTTACTTAATGCCAGAATATTTACCAAATTGTCACCTATTCTGAGTTACCTCACAGAATAAGAGCCAAAACAATTCCAATTAATTTCAAAATGAGCCTCACTAACTAGTAAGTTAAAGTGGAAGAAAATATTCTAGTACAATGTGTACTAAATATGATCCATTTTGGATTAATTGCTGTTCTGTGTTGTTTCTTCCTTTGTTCCCATCCAACTGACAGAGATCATTAAATACAGGGAATGCATTTTATTTGTTTCTTTTTGGACAAAGGTGAATGTTTATAGGCTACTTTATAAGTTCTTAACTATATACTGGAAAATTTGTATAACTCAGTGTCAAGGAGGAAATAGACCTGAAACCTGGTGCAAATTTATTGCAATTTACCAGAATTTTCTCTTGTAACTTTGACAATTCTAGGGAAGCAATTTTTAGTACTGTTTGCTGCAAAGCAGAAGATTTCATGTGATAATGATTTTTGTTGTAGTTTTATGTGTAAAAGTTTTATTTTGTATTTTTTTTACTTTTGTTCAGATTTCTTTAAGAAACCTTTATTTCTCATAGTGACAGAGGTAGGGAGTCCTGTATCAAGGTCCCCAAATGGGGAACTTTTGTTGAAGGCAATATATGCTCATTTGTATAGGCACATCTTCTCATGGTGGCTCACATGGCAGAGAAAGAGAAAGAGTGTGAGATTTCTGTGGCTCTTTATTAGGGTACTAAACTGTTAAAGTACTCTATATTGTAGTGAAGAGAATGCCACTCTTAGAGCCCATGTCTGGGTACATCTCTCTCTAGAGAGAGAGAGAGACAGAGAGAGAGAATACATATATATATATATATATATATATATATATATATATATATATATATATGTATTCTATATATATGTATATATATATATATATAGAGAGAGAGAGAATAGAATATATAGACAGAATATAGATATAATCTGTCTATATATATATATATATATAACATATAGATAGATAGATAGATAGATAGATAGATAGATAGATAGATAGATAGATAGATAGATAGATAAATCAACGATGGACTGAAATAAATGACAATCTAAACTACCTTGAATATAATATTATATGGTATGACAACTATTGTTGAACTCCTATTATGTTGGTTAGTGAAGTTCTGCTTTATTTCTAACTTTGCTTTTAGTATTTTCTAGTCTCTTTAGAAAAAAGAATGACATTGGACATAAATACTTACAGTAAGCTTCACATCCCTTATTTTTTGAATAAGCATGCAGAATAAATACCTATTAGCAATGCTGTAAATGCTTCTGATAGATTATTATACCTCAAACTTAATTATGCAAATGAACACTGTGTAAATCAATATAGTAACCAAAAGAGTCATAGTTTAATGACAGATTCTTGCATTCATAACATTTCATACATGTGCAGTATTCTTGGAGTGATTTGTTTTCTATGTCTACTCTTTGGATAGATTCATGCAAATTTCTTTTGAGACATGCTCACTTTTATATTCAATGTCAGTGTTGTAATTTTAATTCCCTAAGTTGGGAATTTCCTTTTAAGAACTAATATTATCTTTTTATTTAGAAATGAGAGCTGAAAAATTTTATGCTAATGTTTAAGATTTTAAAGTTTTATCTATTTTAAAATAATTTGTAGAAATATATGATTCATAAAAACTAACATTAATTATGATCACATTCTTATTATTTCTCATAATGGCAATAAATTCTGAAGTAAATTTGCACTTTTATTGCCTCTTTATTTCTGAATATGTGCTAACATGTAGGCACTTAGACCTTTTTCATGGTTAATTTTCTCTCCTTGCTGGGACAGAATACCTGGCCAAAATTAAGGAAGGAAACGTTTATTTAGCTCAGTTTCAGGAGGTTTCAGTCCGTGGTCAGCCGGCTCCAAGGCAGACCGGTGCACGGCAGAGCATATAGAGAATATAACACAAGTTTAAGCAGCTCATGGCAACAATCAACAGCGAGACAGGAAGGGCAAATGCCAGGAGCAGCAGGGACAGCGGCAACAGGAGCGAGTCTGCTCCCTTGTGTTTCACTGAGGCCCAGGCTGGGTGTAGCACTCACGTCCAGAATCAAAGCAGCCCTGGATCCTGATTTAATGACACCTCTGAAAGGCTGCACCATGACTACCTGAGGCTTTGAGGGGACAACCAGACACACACCATGGCAAACCTCCAAAATTGTATGAGAATATTTTATCTTAAATTTACTCTCTATATATGTGTATACATATATATTATGTTTTATATATTACTTATACTTTATATAATATATACATATATATATATATATATATATATTTCCCTTATATTCAGAAACTAAAAAGAAGTATTGATGCTTACATTTTTCAGTGATGAACCTGTAAATCTAAGCGATCAATGTCATAAATTTTGCAACTCAAAACATATCTCCTCTACAGACTTTAGTATATTCAGTTAGTGTGACACTGTTGATTCCAATCAACACAGTGATTATGATCACAAAAGACAAACCTCTATTTGAAATAAGTTTTTCCAGCATTGAGCCCGAGCTACCATTTACAGGCCACCTCCAAAGCACGATCAGGCTTTAACCTCGTAGTGATATTCCAAGAGAAACAAGTATTGTTGCATAATAAAGGGGAACATAATACTAGAAATGTGGATGCACTGGGATGCTATCTCATAAATACTCTAGTCACTTTTGTTCATTTTTTATACTTAAAAAATAATCTTTTATTCATTTATTTGGTGCATGGTCTATCAACTCAGTGTGGACTCACAGTTACCCTCCTGTCTCGGCCTCCCCAGGGTTGGGATTATAAGCATACACTACCATGCGTAGTTTCAGTGGTCAACATGGTGTGTGGTACCAGGGATCGAACCTGGGTCCTTGTTTTTGCCAGGCAGATGCTTAGACCACCAAACTATCTACCCAGCCATTTCTCATATTTTGCAGTAACAAATAAATTTTATAAAGCCATTTAATGTAGTTAAGTCCCTTATAAAAAATGATAAATGCATAACTTTTCAACAAACAATTGAAAATTTTATTTTTAAAAATATAATAATCGCACATGATTAAGTTTAAGTATATTTGTTTTCCTCATTCATATTTCTACATTCTTATTTCCCTTAAGATACTGTAAGTACATCCACTAAAAATGTTACTTGATTTAACTATATTTCTTTAGTTTTCACTTACTTGATCATAATTTTAAGCTCACATAAATTTTGAAGTTTTGAAGAAAATTATGTTCTAAAACTGTGATTTATACATGAAACACTCATACATTGAAGAACATATTTAAAATCCAAGGGAAATAATAAATAACATAAAGATAATGTTTACTGGTAAACCGTTGCTATCACCTTTTTGATGGTGTGCTGGCAAAATGATCATTTATGATTTGTTTAGCATTTCTTTACACTGATTTCTGCTCTTGAATTACATTATTCACATCATTTCTGGATTTTTAAACCATCTAAATAACTTACACTGACCCACTTAGGTAATTAGTCCTAAAATACTCTTCAGAAACTTCAATTATAATGAGTTATTTTTACATCACTTACATCTCAATTTCATGTTTTGATCTCATTTTTCTCACATATATTCACTTCCATTAACATAAATCACTACTGTTGAAGAGCAGAGATTTTTTTATGTCCCCAAGATTACATGGATGCCCTTCCCCTATGGGCATATGTTCTACTGTCTCTTCTTGAATAGTCACACTAATAAACCCTACACTATTATTTTTCCCTAAATACATATTCCTAGGATAAAGTTTCACTAATAAATTATGAATACTAAGTAATTAGAAACTACAGGTAAGGGGCCGGAGAGCTGGCTCATTAGAATAAGCGCTTCCCTGGCAAGTGCAAGGGTCTGAGTTTAATCCCTGGTTCCACCAAAAAAAAAAGAAAAAAGAAATAAGAAATTACAGGTAATATTGGAATAGTGCAATTCTAACATTGCACACTATTACAAGTTATTCAAAATTTATAAATTATTTATTTCTGAAATTTTCTGTTATCATTGTTAACCATGTGGAACAGAAACCAGAGAAATTTAAACTATGAATTAGGAATGACTACTGAGTATAAAAATCAGTAAATACTAAATTGTATGTGCAAAATTCATTTTACTATCCTGGATTCTACGTTAATTCTTTCACAGGTTCTCTTCCCTTCTGTGTTATTTTTCTATTTCTTGCTTACTTTCTATCTTTTTTCTTTCCTTACTTCTCTCCCTCCTACCCTGTCTCCCTTTCTTTCCTTTTCTTTGATATACCTCAAGTACATAGTTAAGATAAATTCATACACTATCAACTCTGTCTATTTTATGTGCACACTTTCTTAATGCACTAAATATATGCAACAGTCGTCACTAAAATGCAGTTTTGAGATGCTGCTACAATTCTCCAAAACTTCCTTCTGCTGCTTGTAATTCATTTCCAGAGACTCCCCCTGAAAATGGCACACAGTTATCTATGAATATAAGCAGAGAATTAATCCTAGGACGCCTGAGGTGTATGAAACCACAGCTGCTCAAATATTTTCTCTTTGCATATAATCTATGCAAATCCTACGATGCACTTCTAGTCATCTCTAGATCATAATTAGCAACTTAAATAATATAAAAGCTATCTGAAGAGTTACTATATTTTTACAATATAATGATCTTATATAGGTATTATATAAGATCTTTGCCTTTCCTAGTAAATACATTGTTTGGGGGTTTGAAGAGATTAACTCTAGTTTATCTGAATATGGGACTGTAAATGAAAGATTTTAGTCAAGTATGGGTAAAGCACTTAGGACTACTAGCTTTCGGTTTCCTCTTTCTTGCTTTCTTTCTCCCTTTCTGAGATTTCAATAACCTACACAGTGAAATGTTTAAAATTGTTCCAAAGACTTGTAAGACTGCATAATTTTTTTAATTTTAATAATTTACTTATTTATTTGGTACAGAGTCTTCTTACACAGCTGGGCCTCAGAGTGATCCTCCATGCTCTGAATTATAGGCATGTACCACCACATCCGGTGTCAGTGGCTGGCTCAGCAAGGTGGCCTGGCATGTGGTACCAGAGACTGAACCTAGTTCTTGTACCTGCCATGTGGCCCAGCTATCCGCCCAGCCTGTATTCAATTATTACAAACTTTTTGTTCTATGTGTTATTAGGTAAATGCATTTTCATTAATATACATTTACCTTGATATTTTAATTCTTTCTATGTTAATCAGGTAGATGATAGCTTTTGTTTTATTTGATTACTGCTTGCGTGCAGGACGTAATGATTACACATACTATGTAAGGAACTAGTTCATGTATATAACACACTTTAATTCCCATTACTTTACCTATGTTTAATTTTTCCAGCTTCAGACTCATTTCATAAAACCTTATTAAATTAATTACCATACATGTAGATTGAAAATCAAATTAATAGACCAAAGGACATATGATACATGTGTTATTGTTTATTTATTTTGTTGACTATTTTTCAGTCGGAGACTCACTATGTAGTCCAGTCTAGTGTTGAACTGCTGGCGTCACACTTGCAGGGTCCTCCAGCCTCAACCTCCCAAATGCTAGGTTCACAGGGAAGGTGCTGTGTGGCATATGTTATCAGTATTTGATTTTAGTTTCTATAATTTTCCACATTAGGTTTTGTCATTTCTTTCCTTTTGCTCTGTTTTATTTTTCAGAGCCTATTTGTTGTTTCATTGTTATATGTTCCTTTAAGGTTTTTTTTTTATTTTAATACAAGTTCTACAGAGTTTACAGGGTCTCATCACACAGATTAGACTCATAGTGATCCACTTGTGTTCAGCCTCTGAAGAGCTGGGATTACAGACACATGCCACAATGCCCAGTCTTTTTTTTTTTTTTTTTTTTTTTTTTTTTTTTTTTTTTTTTTTTTTTTTTTTTTTTTTTTTTTTTTTTTTTTTTTTTTTTTTTTTTTTTTTTTTTTTTTTTGAAATTTATTATTTATTTATTTAATTTTATTGAAGTACAAATACCAATGAGACAGTTTTAAGACACATTAACAGGAAAGATTTGATAAATTAATACATTGCAAACTGTTTTCATAATGCTTTGGTATCATACAAGATGCATACATGACATTATACTTACAGACATTATTCTAGCAGATGTCTCTTATCAGTGAATTAAGAGAGTGTAGCTGTTTACTTATCTTATTTTTTTATACCTGCATTATATCACAGATTCAATAATTAATACTTTCTATCTTATTTTCCTAGTGGTTGTCCATAGTACTAGAAACCAACATAATATCTTGTGCAAGATTAATGCAAATCTTGCTTCTCATAGAATTACACAGAAGCACAGCATATTTATCCTAACTGTACTGTTTATTTTTATGTTTTTTTCCATTTATTTTTATTTTATTAAAATACAAATGTCAATCAGACAGTTTCAAGACACCTTAACCATACAGAGTCGATGAGTTAATACATCGCAAACTGTTTTCATAACGTTTTGGTATTGTACAAGGTGCATACATGAAATTATACATCGTGAGCCCATAATATTAAGCTGAGCTGTAAATGGATATGGTCGACAATTTCTTTGAATAACTCACTATGGTTGCAGAATGCTGGACTGTGTTGGATTGTGGTGACAAGTTCAAGC
>PVKA01012751.1:16763-57062 GCA_004027165.1 Ctenomys sociabilis
GGTTGTAGAAAGAAAAAATCAGGATGTGTGTGTATAGACAGTACAGTTGGGATAGATAACGCTGTGCTTCTACATAATTCTATGAGAGGCAAGATCTGCACTAATGGTGGTTGGACAGGATATTATGTCGGCTTTTAGTGCTATGGTCATCCACTAGGTAAATAATTATTGAATCTTTGATATAATTCAGCTATAACAATGCCCAGTCTTAATCCTTACCTCAGCACACCCTGGGGGCAGGACTCACACTGCATATGAATGAACCCTGGCTGCTGTGTCTGCCTACAAAGATTCTTTTTTGCAAATTTTATTGAAGAACAAATAGGAATGAGACAGTTTCAAATCAAATTACTAGGACAAATTCAATAATTAATACATTGCATATTGTTTCTGTACTAGATTTTTGTTGTACAAAGTGCATACATGATCTATTTACAAACACTGTTAGAGCAGATGCCTCTAAACAATGAATTAAGAGAAGGTACCTGTATACCTATATTTTTTAAAGCTGAATTATACTCAGTTTCAATAATTAATATTTTTTACATTGTTATATTCTTACTGGTTATCCATAGCACAAGAAGCAAATAGGATATCCTGTCCAATACTACAGGTGCAATTCTTTCTTCTCATAGAATTATGCAAAAGTACTGCATATTATCCTAACTGTACTGTTTATACAAATACAGAATGGTTCTTCCTTTGTATACCCTTTTTTTGTTTAGTCCTCTCATAGATGGGTATTCTATTGTCATTCAATTATTATAGGTGTTTCAATTCAGTGAAACAATTCAACACAGTCCAGCAGTCCACAATAATAATGGGTTACCTGAAGAAGTTGACTAGAGTCATTTAAAGATCAGCTTACTATTATGGCTTTATTTTATATTCCTCATTTTCATACTTTTCTGCTGGATGGTTAAGACCAAGATTGGTATCTGATGCATACAATGAAGTCCTCTCAGATTTTATTCTGGAACTCTGTACTTCACTTTGTAGATCCTTTATCAGCCATGTGGATGAGTCACAGCCATTGCTTGACCAGTTTGCTCTCTGTGACAGCCTGAGAGAAAGATTTCTCTCCACATGACTTTCCTTAGGCACACTATAGATCATCAATCTCATTCCTCTTTGGTTCCATAAACTCCTTGATCAGAAAATTTGGGGCACAACTGAGTTACATGATGCTACAGTACAGGTTCTCCTGTGTCCTTAGTCTTCACTGACCTTGAAAGGCTAGCTCAAACTGTTGGCTGACCTTGCATCCCTTCTATTTCTCCAATTTTTGATCGTCAAACTTAGGTTGTTAACCATCCAGAAGAGAAATTGATTATTACCCTGCAACATATGTAGTTAAGTTTACTCTATTTGACTAAATTAATTTTAGTAGTTGTTATACCTGTATATTTGTATTTCTTCTTTTGATTTCTTATACTAAGGAGACTATACGATATTTGCACATGTGTGTCTGGTTTATTTCACTTATGATGATATGGTCAAGTGGCATCCACTTAAATATAAATGCTTCATTCTTTACATCTGAGTAATACTCCATTGTATAAAAATACCACGTCTTCTTGAAGCATTCTTCATGTGAGGGGCATCTTCGATGTTTCCAAGATTCTGCTATCACAAACTGGGCTGCTATAAACATAGGCACACTTATATCCCTACATGATGTTTTCAGTTCCTCCAGAAAAATTCCCAGTAGGGGAACAGTCCGCTTCATTGGGATTTCCAATCCTATTTTGTGAGGAGTCTCCACAATGATCTCCACAGTGGCTGCACCAGTCTACATTCTCACCAACAGTGAAGTGTTCCCTTTCCCCACATCCTCTCCAACATTTGTTGTTGGTTGAATTCTCTAAGATAGCCATTCTTTCTGGAGTGAGATGGTATATCACTGTTCTTTGGACTTGTATTTCACCGATGGCTAGTGATGTGGAGCATTTTTTCATATATTTATTTGCTTTTTTAATTTGATCCTCTGAGAAGTGTGTATTCACCTCAGATATCCATTTCTGGATTGTGTCTTTAAATTTGAGGGCCCTAATGTATCTTATTTCTTTATAAATTGTAGAGAGCAGACCTTTGTCTGAGAGCTTATTAGTTTGAAATTTATAGGTTGTCTTTTCACTTTGTTGACAATTTCTTTTGATGTGCAAAAACTTCTGCAAAACGATGATCCCGGTTGTTAATTCTTTCAAGTGTTTCCCATGCAAATACATGTTTGTTCATGAACTCTTTGCCTACCCCTATTCTGTTTTAATGTTTAGATCTTTAATCCTTTTTGACTTTACCTTATACAGGGTGATAGACCTGGGTCAAGTTTTAGTTTTTGGCATGTAGAAAGCCAGTTATTTCAGCACCATTTGTTAAAGAGGCTATCTTTCCTCCAGTAAGCATGTTTGGCCCCTTTGTCTAAGATCAGGTGACTGAGTGTGTTCATAGAGGCCTCTGCATCTTCTAATTGATTCCATAGGTCCTCAGGTCTATTTTGTTGCAAATACCATGTTGATTTTATCACAGTAGCTTTGTAGTATAATTTCAAGTCAGGAATTGTGATGCTTCCTGCCTTGCCTTTGTTGGCCAGGATTGCCTTTCTTATTCTAGGTCTTTTCTGGTTCCAAATAAATTCTAAGAATGATTTCTCTTTGTCTGGGATGTTTATTGGTGGCAGTTTGATAAGAATTGCATTAAATCTGTAGAACAATTTTGGGAGTATGGGCATCTTCACTTTGTTGATTCTTCCTATCCAGGAGCATGGAATTTCTTTCCCTTTTCTGAAATCCTCTATGACCTCTTTTCTTAGGTTATTGTAATTTTTTGTGAACAGATCTTTGACTTCCATGGTGAAGTGACTTCTAAGGTATTTCATTTACCATAGTGCTATTGTAAAAGGTATTGTTTCTATAGTTTCCCTCTCAGTATGTTTGCTTTCTGTGTAGAGGAATGCTATTGACTTTTGAGTACAGACTTTGTATCCTGCTATTCTATTTCGGTATCAATTCTAGTAGACTGTTGGTGGAGTTCTCTGGATCTTCCAAGTAATGTATCATGTCATCTGCAAATAGTGATAATTTAACTTCTTCTTTACCTACTTTTATTCCTTTTAATTCTCGATCTGGTCTAATGGTTATAGCTAATGATTCCAAATGTATATTAAATAGGAGCTGTTATACAGGACATCCTTGTCTTGTACTATATCTAAAAATAAAACATTTCAGTTTTTGCCCATTTAGCATTATATTATTCATTGCCTTATCATAGATGGCTTTTATGAAATTGAGGTAGAGTCTATCTATTCCAATTTTCTGTAGGACCTTGAACATGAATGAATGTTGGACTTTTCAAAAGCTTTCTCTGCATCAATTGAGATGACCGTGTTGTTTTTAAATTTCAGTCTATTAATATAGTATATTACATTTATTGATTTTCAAATATTAAACCATCCTTGCATTCCTGGGATGAATCGTACCTGGTCAAGGCATATGACCTTCTTGATAATTTGCTGTATTCTATTTGCTAGGATTTTATAGAGGATTTTTCATCTATGTTCATGAGGGAGATTGGCCTATAGTTCTCTGTTTTAGTTCTGTCTTTCCCTAGTTATAAGTCAGTATAATACTTGCGTCAAGAAATGATTTTGGGAGCACTGCTTCATTTTCCATTTCATTGAATAGTTTCAGCAGTGTAGGGATTATATCTTATATAAATTTCTTGGAGAATTCAGCGGTGAATCCATCAGAACCTGGTCATTTCTTTGTCAGCAGGCCTTTTATTACATTTCACATCTTGTTGGCTATTATTGGGGTATTGAGAGTTGTTATATCTTCTTGATTCAGTTTTGTTAATTTGTTCCTTTCCAGGAATCTATGCATTTCTTCTGTGTCTTCTATTTGTTGAGTGTAAAAATTCTCGAAGTAGCTATTGATAATCTTGTGACTTTCCACTGGGTCTGTGGTGATTTCACACTTTTCATCCCTTATTGCTTGTATTTGAAATTTTTCTTTCCTCTTTTTCCTGAGTTTAGCTAAGGGCTAATCAATTTTATTTAGTTGTTCAAAGAACCAGCTTTTTGATTCATTGTTTCTTTGAACTGTTTTCTTCGTCTCAATTGAATTAATTTCTGCTCTAATCTTTATGATTTCTTAATGTCTTTGGACTCTGGGTTTCGTTTGTTCTCCGTTTTCTAGATGTTGGAGGTACAACATTAGGGTGTTTATTTGTTCCCATTCTATTTTCCTAATGTGTGAGTTCATAGCTATGATTTTCCCTCTGAAAACTGCTTTCATTGTATCCCATAAATTCCAATAAGTTGTGGTTGAATTTTTATTGAATTGTAGATATTGTTGAATTTCTTCTTTAATTTCACCTGTGACCCATTCACTCTGAGTAGAATGTTTTTGTTTTTTTTTAAATTTCCTTGTACTTAGCAGGTGTATCTGGTTTCTTCTGTCACTTATTTTCAGTTTAATTGTACTGTGCTCAAATAGTATGCATGAAATAATTTCTGTTTTCTTGCATATACTTAAGCATGACCTATGGACCAGTGTATGGTCTATTTTAGAAAATGACCTGTGTGCAGCTGAAAAAAAATGTGTATTCACCTGTAATTATGTGAAACATTTTGTATATGTCCACCAGGTCCATTTGTTCCAAGCTCTGGTTCAGTTCTGCTACTTCCTTGTTAATTTTTTTTGTCTGGTTGACCTATGTTTTTGAAATAAGGGGATGCTAAGGTCTCCTATTAAGATTGTGGTCTTGGATATTAGATTTTTCATGTCCATTAATATTTCTCTTATATTGTTGGGTGCTCCTGTGTTTGGTGCATAGATATTTATGAGTGTTACCACTTCCCCTTGAATTTTTCCCCTAACCAATATATAGTGGTCTTCTTTATTTCGTTTGATCCTTCTTGGTTTGAAGTTGAGACTGTCTGAAAACAGAATTGCTATTCCTGCTTTTTTCTGAGGTGCTGGGGCATGTGGTATTGTATTCTATCCTTTGACTTTGAGCCTATGAATGTCTTTTTGAGTTTAGTGTGTTTCTTGTATACATCATATTGCTGGGTTTTGCTTCAGAATGCACTGTGCCATTCTATTTATCTTAATTGGTGAATTGAATCCATTTACATTGATGGTTATATTTGAAATGTGTTGACTTATGATTGTCATGTTATTTATCTGCTGTTGTTTACTCCTTTAAGTCCTGAATTTGTTTGCCCTACTTAGTTGGTTCTTTCTGTTCTCATTTGTGGAGTTTTTGTCATTGTGGTCGCGCTCTAGAACACCTTTCTGTAGCCTGTTTAGGGATGGCTTTGTCATCATGAAATTCTTTAGTTGTTCTGTCTCATGGAAGTATTTCACTTCTCCATTAAACTTGAAAAAGAGTTTTTGCAGGGTATGTTAGTCTGAGCTGCAATTTGTTTTCATAGAGGGCTTGAAGAACTCTGCTCCATGCTCTCCTTGCTTTCATTCTTTGTGAAAAGAAGTCGGCTATAATTCTGATGGGTTTTCCTTTGAACTTGATCTGCTTCTTCTCTCTAGCAGCTTTCAGTATATTATTCTTATGCTGGATTTGGGATCTTGACTATTATATGCCCTGGTGTATTTTTAGTTGGGTTGAAGTTATTTGGCATTCTGTACGCTTCAATTACTTGAATGTTAGATGTTTTCCTCATATTTTGGAAGTTTTCTGCTATTACTTCTGCCCATAATCTTTTTATGTCATTTTTATTGACTTTCTCTTTCTCATTGATGCCTATTAATCTCACATTGTTCATCTTTGCATCATCTTGCAGGTGAATGATTATTTTTTCATGCATCCTTTTTGTTTTTAAGAGATACTTTCTCACCTTTTCACTAGCTGCACCAGCATCTTCAAGATCTGAAACTCTGTCTTCACTTTCACTCAAACAATTTTGTTGACTCATGATTGATATTTGAAGGTTTTCTATATCTCTTTGACTCTGCTTCATGCGATCCATTTCTTTTCTGTGTTGCTCATTCCAGAAATCCGCCATATTTCTAATCTCTTCTGTTTTTTTTAATCAATGTCTTCTTTAGAGGTAGCTATTAATTCTTTTAGTGCAGTTTTTTTCCAAAGTGGGTTTCATCCATATATTTCTGTAATTGGTTCTCTACTTTAGATGCTATAATTTCAAAGATTTCTTTTTTTTATTTCAGAAATCATTTATTCTCTGAGCTCCTCTTTACCTTTCTGCTGTTGTTTCTTTGCTCTCAACGCTGTTAATTCATATGTTTCAGCTGGAATAGTGTTCTCTACACTTTTCTGTGTGCTCACTGGGTTTCCCCCATACGTTTCTGGATTTGATTCATTACTTCAGATGCTATGTATTCAAAAATTTCTTTTTCTATTTCAGGCTTTAATTTTGGTCTGAGTTTCTCTATACCTTTCAGGTTCAAGGCCTGAGACTTCA
Organism: Ctenomys sociabilis; assembly: GCA_004027165.1. NCBI lineage: Eukaryota > Metazoa > Chordata > Mammalia > Rodentia > Ctenomyidae > Ctenomys > Ctenomys sociabilis. Next base: position 23,206 of record PVKA01012751.1, read on the forward strand.
TTTTTCTCCTTGTCTTTTCATTTTGCATAGTACTGATCTCTGACCTTTGCTTTAGAGCTTTGATGCAGGTACAACCTAAGCATGTAATGACATTCAGGTGCCGATGTATTGTTTGAGATTATCCAGTCATGCCTAGCCTGGATCTAGCTCTTGTGTTCAGCTCCTTTTTGCTGCAGCCCTTCTGGCACAACTGTGAGCCTGTGGTTCCCCTCTGTTGTGCCCTGGTCCACGGAGTACAGGGGAATGCTGAAGCTCTCCCATATACTCACCGGGCCGTGCTGGGCTGAATCAGGGGCTGAAAGAGTCACAAATATTCTCACTCACTAGGCTGCCTTGGGGGAAAGGGCTCTGGGGAGTGGCAGGGCTGACCGTTCTGGGGTGGATCGGGCCAACAGAGGCTCAGAAATTCTCTCTCTGATGTCTTGGGGTTGAGAGCTCTGGATGGCGCTAGGGGCTGGAAACATTAGGGGAAGCTGAAAGTTCTCCCGCACATTCACCAGGCCAGTTCGGGTGGATCAGGGGCTGGAAGACTCACACTTGCTCAGCGGGCTTGGATGGAAGGGCCTCTTTTTTTTTTTTTTTTTTTTTTTTTTTCAGAATTGGTGCTTGCAAGGCAAGCAATTATTCTACAGAGCCATCTCTGTGGCCCAGCAGATGCTTTAATCTCCTGAGCTCTCCTTTAATATTTTAATATATTTTTACTCAGTTTTTTGGCTTGTTTATAATAGCTGATATGGTCTTCATTTTCTAAATAGAACGTATGAAGTCAGAACCATCAAAATTATACATTTAGCTTCAGCAATTGCTATATTTTAGCATTTCTTTGTACATCTAGAAATTTTATTTATAGAGAATAATTTCTGATTATTTATTTTAGGATTTGTGGATTCTGCTTTATTTTCTAAAAATTCTTGCACTTTTGGTAGTATCAGACATTGAGTGTTAGTGACAGACTCCCTCATCTTGGGACTGTGGAGCGAACTTCACTCTCTTCTGTGTTTTATGAGTCATCAGGAGGACTCATACTTATTTCCACATGTTGTTGGTCAACCAACAACTCAGATCAATGTTTTCCTTGTACATTTTATGACACAAACATCTTCAAAATGAAAGTCTGTTCTCAATTGTTTCTTCCTTTCTATATTTTCAGGTTCCCTCCTCTAAATGTCTCTACACGTGCACCATTGGGAAATAGGCTAAGAATATTTGGAAAATTCAAATAAATAATTCTATTTTTGGCTCACGTCCTGATCTTCCATGCTAATTCTGACTACTATTTCTGACCCACACCTGGAATCTACTGTCTGAATGAGGAGAACTTTCCTAAGTCACCACAAACCTAGGCATTCACATTTAACTATAAAATCCAAAGATTTTTACTGCTTCCTACCACAGTTTTTCTTTCAATAATCTCTTTCCTCTCTTATTACAAAGATACTGGGTTTTGTTGTAATCAGCAAACCTTTCAAGCTATAGTTTTCTAGGAAAATGCCAGTGAAATGTAAGGGGCAATCTTAAAAATGCAGCAGATGAGCCACAATTCATACTCAAAAATGCAGTCTAGAGTCTCGTCTCATCCCTACTTCTTCACTTCCTTTGGTTGCTTTCTAAATATGTGAGATGACTGCGACTTTCAGCATGATTTTCATCTTATAATTTTCCACAGCTGTCATTCAGCTTCCCTGTATCATGATCATGAGATATTCTGATGGATTTATCTCTATGAAAATTCTATTAAATTTCAATATAGTCACAAAGAAGAAAAGTGGATGTCATGAGTCTTTTTTTCAATTTTAAAAACTTATTTATTCACCTATTTATTTGTTTGTTACAGGGTCCAGCTATGTGGCTCTGACTCCCAGTGATCCTCCCTTCTCAGCCTTCCCAGCCCTGGGATCACAAGCATGCTTTGCCACTCCCAATTTGATGACTGGCATAAGGCACTTAGGTTTCCAGCGCCGCATGGCATGCAGTCCCACGGATCCAACCCAGGTCTTTATACTTTCCAGGCAGGTACTCGGACCTTCAAGCTACTTCCCCAGCCTAATGCTATCATTCTTTACCAAGCTGGAACTGTACTACAGTAAAGAATTATAAACTTTATGATACCAATTGAATAATGTAGGACAGCGGGTTTTGTGGTCACAAATGAATGTGTATAATATTTTAGCAGATTGAGCAATACAAAGGTACATTAAGAGTTATAATAATCCACCTGAATGACAAAATAATGTGAAGATAAAATGAGGTAGAGATGGGCGGGCGAGATAGGTCAATGGACTAAAGCATATGCTTTGGCTGACCTTAGGCAAGTTTAGGCAAGTGCAGTTGGATCCTTGGCCTCACATGGCACAGCAGGCCTGCACCCAGGGCCACTGATCCAGCCAGAGTCTGGCTGTTACTGTCACATGCCTGTAATCCCAGCTAAGCAGGAAGATCACCATGAGTCCGAGCTGCATGGTAAGATCCTGAGACAACCAAATATACTTTTTTTTTTTTTTTTTTTTTTTTACAAAAAATGATGTAGAGATGTCGTCAGAACAAGGAATTATATGCAATGTGACTTCAGATCAGTACTTAGCTGAAAATAGGAATTACCTGTTAAAAAATGATTTTTATGTAGTGAACAAAAGAAAGTACAAAATTATACAGTTATGCTAAAAGACCAAATAAATCATTTAATATAAAGTGAGATTTAGCCTAATAAAATGGAAATAATTTTTTTTCAAGCACTAGATCTCAAAATGTAACGTAAATTACAAGTTGAAAGATTATTTTTCAGGCACTGAGGAAACTAAAGATAGTTTCTCACCCCTTCCAGACCAGACACATGATTGTATAAATCTCTATTATATGATTTTCAATTTGAAAGGGAAGGAGACAGAGCTCAAAATACTTAAAGGGCTCTGTTTGTCCCCACTGGAAACTGTATGATATATCTCCTCAGTGAAAAGGCCTGACACTGAAAAAGAACTGACCTTGGAAGTAGACTGGATTATTTGTTAAGAAGATTGCTCCCCAGAAATTATTTTAGTCAGATTCATTGTTGAACTTCTGTGTTTCATGAGTGACCAGTCACACAGGACCCTACTGTCATGACTAGACTTTGTAAAAAGAAATTGACTCTGATATGAAGTCACCCCTTACACAGTAATATTACTTTCAAGTCTATTCAAGAGAGGGTCATAAATTAAAAGGGACAGCTCAGGGAAAATTCAATCAGTTGAGTAGCAATGAATGTGTTTACTTTAGTTGTCAAGCAAGGAATTTGGCCAGGTGTGCAAGTGACAGCTTAAAAATAAACCTGAGAAGGAATATCTTATGGCCAATGTAAGGGAAATAAAATAGCTTGAGGAAAACTAAAGCTTTGATGAAGAATCAATTTTAAATAAGTAAAATCTAGAAAGTTTAAGATCTGAAATATTTCTGTGTAATAATTTGTTGGGGGGGCAAAGAATCCATTAGAAATCTAAGTTTAGTTATTTCTGAGCATATCGCCTCAAAGATATGCAGTATAGAGAATTCACACATGAAAGGTAAAATGGAGAGTTGATTTATAGTTTTATGAAGGCCAGGAGAACCAAAGAAATGTGTGTAAATAAAAAGAACAAATTACACTGTGAAATAAATAAAACTTCATAGTAATTTTTCTCAAAATTTAAATTGTGAAAAATTCACTGGAAGTCTTTTCTTTCAGAGCATGGCACATATTTCTGATTATATTATGTTTTGAGTGTTTTCATCAGCAATAAAATATCAACCAAAAATTTGGATCTTGACCTTCTTCATTCTGAATAATGAATAGGATGGAGATGACAGTTGAACAAAGCTGACACTACTTAACTTCAAAGTATAATGTTGTAGGATAGCAGGGGGAGATATTTATTGCATTTCTGTGTATATTTTATAACTATGTTGCCAACAGCAGGTATTGGCAGCTGGGTGGATAATATAACACCTGTTAATAAGCTACAGTGCCCAGAAAAGCTCTGGAATAGTTATAAACAAATTAAATGCAATGTTTTTTTTTATTTAATCCTTCTCAGTCAAGTTCAAGATGTTCTGTGAATCTATAGTTGGCTCAATGACATCTTGAATGGTGAAATTTCTCTCTACCATACTAAAGCTTTGCACATGGCAAAGGAAATTTGCATTGAGAGGTGGCTTCCAAGTTTGCAAAATCTCCATCTTACAAACTAAAGTTAAAAATATATGTCATAAAAGCAGAATGAGCTAGTGAGACAGTCCCTAAAGGCACGAGTTTGCAATGTCTGTGTGTTTTGATCCTGGTGTTTGTAATCCAAAATAACTGTGGTGAAAAAATTGTAATTCTAGAAAAAAAGAAAGTAGATGGCATCTGTTGGCAACCGCCCTTCTATCTTGCCTCAACAAGTCTGGCTATTTCAAAAATCTCACATAAGAATGAATCAGTGTGTGTCTTTTGTGACTAACTTCTTTCACTTAACGTATAGATTATAGATGCTGAAAATGGTGTATATTCCTTTTGAAAAATATAATTGATATTCAATATTTGTATATACTGCAATACTCTTTATCCATTCATTTGTCAAAAACATTTGAGAAATCTCTGTATCTCTTGCTTATTATAAATAATACTACAGTGACCATGACAATGTAGAACTCTCCATAACATGCTCATTTTATTTCCTTGGAAAACATATTGATGAGAAAAATTATTACACCATGTAGAAGTTTAATATTTACTTTCTGAATAACTTCCCCAATGTTTTCCAGAATAGTTGAACTTGCATCCCCCATCTAATAGTGTTCAAGTTCTCCACAATTTCTCCAGCACTTTTCGTCTTTTAATCTTTGTTTTATTTTTATTTGGCAATAGCTTTTTGAACAAGCATGAAGTGATTTGTTGTTGTGATTTTTATTTGTGTTTTTCTGGTGACTAGTGATAGTGAGCAATGTTTTATACACACGTATGACACGTGTGCATTTTCTTTAGAGGAAAATCCATTTTCTTGCTTTCTTTTTTCACAAAATTACTTGTTATGCTTTTGTTTTATTGTTTTGCAGCTATTTTGTTGTGAGAGATTCCTTTACTTTGGAAGTTAGCCTCTCTTTAAATATATGTTTTGAAAATACCTTCAGCTGTCTCATAGGTTTGTTCTTCAGTATATTTTTTATTTGCTGTGTAGAAACATTTCAGTTGGAATGATTCCTAATTATTATTTATTTTTGAGTTTTGCTTTGTTTGCTACTGGTTTCATATCATTGTCATAACAAATGTCTAAAAACTTTTGTACTATATTTTCTATGTTGAGATTTATGGATTCTTGTCTTTTGTTGAAGGCTTTAATCCACTTTAAGTTGTATTTTGTGTATGTTTCATGTAGGTAAGACACATATTTTCTTCTTTCCTTTGGAAGAATTGCTAAAAATTGATCCGCATATGTATGTTCATGAGCATTCTTTATCTCTTTGAGTTAGAACTGGAAAATACCTTGAGATAAAAGTTTTTATTTTATTGGATTTTAAAGAGTAATACTAGTTACTATGGAAAAAAATTCTAAAGATAAATATCTGTCATGATCCCATAAAATATAAGATATTCACATTTCTTGTTTCGTGCTGCAATATGGAATATGAATATTTTAATGCCACATTTCCAGGCATAGAAATAAAACCATAAATTTTAGGCTGATATCCATCCATATTATTAGGTACCTATCACATAAATCCTACATAATTCTATATATTGTGATATGCACAGAAGAACCATCCAAACACATAAGATTGCTTTCAATTTCAGAGAACAAAATATTCATAATAAAACGCCAGATTCTGACAAATACAAACTGTTTCCATCTTCAAATATGTTCCATTAAAACATTATTAGTCATTTTTAGGCATTTACTAAATGATACTTAGTAATACATATAGCTCAAATCTCAGAAAAAAATTGGTAAATGATTCAGAAATCAATAAAGTAAATCAGAGTTAGAGGTTTGTTGCAGTTATCTTTTACTTTATAAATTAATTCAGAGCACTGAATAATTCAGGAATGGAAGTATTTTTTATTAATAAAACTAGAGACAGTGTGGTTATTTTTTTAATTTCAGGAAAATGATAATTATTTTTTACAGAACATTGGGAAAGCTGTTATTATTGCATATTATTGGACTTTCATGAACAAGAACTGCAATAATGCTATTCTTTGAAGTTTTAGATGATTAAATTTTCATTGTAGACTCTATTAAGAAATAATACTTAAAGAAAATGCTCAGTGGGTCATTGTCTTTGCTATTTAGCATATACTGTCAGCCCTTTGAGTACTGAATTCCATAACTATGGGTTCAACGAATTTTCAATGGATAACATTTGAGAAATATTGCCTTTGCACTGAACATACGCAGACATTTCTTGTCGTAGTATTGCAACATAATAGTAATTTGCGTAGCATGTACATTTCATTAGATTTTATAACTGTTCTTCAAATGACTTAAACTGTACAGGAGGAATTACATAGGTAACATGCAAATATGGTATCATTTTTTCCATAAAGGACTTAATAATCTACAACCTTTAATATTTCAGAGTGTTTTAAAACCAGTGTCCCAGGAATCTTAAATACATATTACACTGTATTAGCATCGAAAAATACACTTCAGGAGAAAAACATAGCCATTGTTCTAGGTTAGGGTATAAATTACAATGATTCACGTGATGTGTCTAGGAAATAGTTACTATTTATTTTCAAACCAAGTACTCTAATGATTCAGAATTTTGAATGTTCAGCTTTCTTCTTATAGAATTCCCATGATCCAAATCTCAATGAGCCAAACTTCCTGCTCAATCCATTCACAGTGGATGACTCCACTCTGTGCAGTCATATGATTTATAAATCAGAAAAGCCTGCAGAATTTTAATAGCTCCTGCCTCTTCACACACACAAAAAAAAATTATTTTCAGGGTTCAAGGTTTCAACAGAAAAATTAGATAATTTTGTATGTAGTCTTTCAACCTTTTGACTCTTTTGAGATTTTGAGCCAGATATATGTGTATTTTTATGAATTGGCCCATACATTGCATATTTACAATGTCTTTGTCTCTCACTCTATATTAAATATCTGCAGTCTCATTTTATCTGTGCAAATCAAAAATATCAGTCTTCTTCTAGAGGACATTGGACCAAGCAGACGCCTCAGGAGAATTATGGCCCCAGGACACAATTGTCATGTAAAAATTGTGGTCTTCTCTGTCAATTTGGATCCACCTTTTGATTTATGTAGTTGAAGACATATAATTCATCTTGCCTGATATGTCTGACTTGGCATAAAACTCATGGAGGTGACTCTGAGGTTGAGCACTTACCTGGGATCTCATGACACTTCTGCTCGAATTCCTCAGCCACAGCATCATAGGTATCCTGTAGCCTTTTCAGGGGCTCTAATAATGTCCTTGCAGTCTCCCAATGCCTTCAAGACTTTTATTCATAAACTTAATAATCATCACTATGTGATGATTGGATAATTGATTTTTATATATCCAAATTCAATATTGCAATCAAGTGTATTAAAACTCTGAATTACATAGTCAAGGCATGTGAAACCCAGGATCTCCAGTACTCTCCTTGTAGGATCACTTAGTTTCATCTCTTATTAAAATGATGTAAAGAGTTTTATTAATAATATGAACTCTAAAACCTGGTTTTCTGAATTTGAATTCTAAATTGAAACTTACTGGACAAATTATTGAGCATTTAAAATTTTACACTCTTGGCCTGGGTAGATAGCTTGGTGGTCTAAGCACCTACCTGGCAAGTGCAAGGTCCAGAGTTTGATCCTCAGTGCTGCACACTGTGTGGGCTCTGAAACTGGACATGGTGACACATGCACGCAATGCCAGCTCTAGGGAGGCTGAGAAGGAGAATCACTCTGAGCCTGAACTGCTTAGCGAGGTCCTGTGACAAAATAAAATAAAATAATAAAATTTTACATTCTTAAAAACATAAGGAACCGGCCAAATAGTTCAGTGGATTAAATAAAGGGCCTGCTTAGGCAGACACAGGACCGGGATTTGATCCCCCGGGAGCTGTGCTGTGCCACCCTGCCCCCAGAGTGCGCTGAGTCAGCGTTTGAGAAGGGGTGTATTGCCATGGGCCTCTAATCCTGAAACATGGGAGGCTGAAGAGAGACCCTGTAGCCCCAGTACTAAGGACATTTAAAAATTAAAAAAAAAGAAAAATGTATATATAGAGAAATATATATAGAGAGAATTGAGAGTATTGGTGTATATTACTAGATTTTGTTTTTGTTGACTTTACAAAATGTACATGTGATATTTAGGAAAGCAGACATGAAATGTGTAGGGCAGCAATGCTGTTCCTCATTGTTCTTCATTTACTTATCTTTTTTTTTACAAAATGTAAACTTGAAATTATTAACAACCCAGACCTGGAAATCATTTGAAAACATAACTTTTAACTTAAATTTTCTTCATTAAACAATAATTCAACTTTGAAGTTCTACAATTCAAATGTATCAAACAAAAAATGTACACCTCCCTTAGCTAGTGCCAAACTTTGAAAATGTCATGCATTACAGGGGGAGAGGCAACGGCTCATTGTTTCTGTACACAGCAAAAAAGTAAATTATAAAGAAGTATCACGGCTTCTCCAAGAATAAAACAATGGTTCTTAAAATGTCCTTTGTCTAGATAGATGGATGCAGAGGTAGATGATAGATGCATGGGTATTTAGCTGGATACATAACAACTGCAGTGCAGGTGTGTGCACACACACACACACACACAGACACACACACACACACACCCCACTTCCTCTGTGAGTTTATTTTTGTTTGCTGTGAAGTGTAGGTGAATACTTTCAGACATTTTAGAATGTGATTTCGTTTTACAAAGAACTTAAAGGGCTGGCGAGGTAGCTCAGCGGACTAAGCACCTGCTTCCACAGTGCAGGGCCAGGGTTTGATCTCTGGCACCACATCCTGCACCGGCTTCATCCCCAGGCCCGCTGAGCTGACCACTAGGAGCAGGCAGGGTGGCAGACGCCTACAATCCTAGCTCCAGAGAGGCTGAAAACAGGAGGATCACTTTGAGTCCTGCCTGCTAGTGAGACCCTGTACCAAATACATAAATAAAGTTAAAATTCCTTAGCATCACACATTTGGATGGCTAATATGAGTGAGGTATAGCCATGGCTTACATTCCAAAGCACAAAGCATAGCCCAGACACAGAGTACAAAGTTTAAGGGTGTGAGCCAGAAAGACCAAAACTGATGGAACATATCATTCAAGTAGCAAGTAATTTTAAAATGTTTTATTACAGTAAGAAAATGTAAGCTGTGAGAGCAAGGATAATATAGTTGAGAGAAGAGTCTCTTAGCCTCTTATCCTTTTGTGTAGCTCCTGTATTCTGCTAGCACTTCTGTGAAATAAAACTTGTAGTTCATGCTCAGATGGACAGGGATGTTGTTGCTTGTTGCTCATTTAAAATCATATTGACAACATGTTATTGCCTTTTATTTGTGGAGCCAACCTCTTAACATTTCATCACATCTCTGAAACGTGCATTTGGGTGGGCCAAAGAGCTCAGCGGATTAAAGTGCCTTCAAGCAGGTGCAGGGGCTGGGGATCCAATCCCTTGGCCTGCCGTGTCATCCCTGTTCCCCCGGGTCATGATGAGATGGCAATTGAGAGTGGGCATGGTGGCACACACTCTAATCCCTCCTCTTGGGAGCTGTAAACTGAGGGATCACTATGAGTCTGATCTATTAGCGAGACCCTGAACACCCTATAGACCCTTCCCTAAAATACGAAAAAAAAAAAGTTGACTAAAATATGCATACATTTGCCAGACAAGTCCTATTTACTAATGGGATTGCATCACCTTACTTAAACCTGGGGATATCAAGAAATGTGAATGGCGTTTTGTCTTCTTCACTCCAATTTCTAATTAAATAGCAATGATGTGGGGATACAGAGTAACTGAGAAAGAACTTTTAAGTATAGCAGACTGTCTTAGTTACTTTTCTCATTGCTAAGATAAAATACCTGGCATCCAAAGTTAAAGGAGGAAGGGTTTTTTAGATCACAGCTTGTAGAAGTTTTGATACAGAATTGGTTGGATCCAAGGCAGGGTGGCCCATGGCAGAGTGACAGCCATTCATGGTGGTGGAACACAGGAAAAGCAGAAAGAGAGAGAAACGTGCACAAGTCTCTTTCTGTTCTTTACTCTTGTCTAGACTGGTGGGATGAGGGTCGTGCCAGTCTAATCAGTGGACTCATCTAGCAATCACTCACCCTTAATCCCAGGTTCCTTAATCCCAGCATTGAAAGATAAATCAATCACAGGGCCAAATTAGTGTTTAAAATTAATTTTGCAAAGCATGTCAATTACAGATATTCAGTGAATATAGCATGAGATAAGTAAAGTACAATGGAGGATTGATATTTTTCTTTCAATTATGTTACAGATATTTATTAAACAGCTACCAAACAGTGCACTGAAGTTTCATAGAAAATCAAGATGGGGTATGCAAATATTCAATTTCTATATAATGAGGTAATTAATGAGAAAGAAATGTATATGTAAGCATATAAGAAGAAAACTTAAAATTAGAGTAGCTTTTATTTGAGAAAATGTACCATAGACCAATGATTAGAAATATAGTTTGTGTCCTTCTCATATTTATTTTACATTGGCAATTTAATTCTTATTGCCTCACTTTGCAAAAGCAGTATTTTAATATTTTTTCTAAAGCACTTTCTCAAGAGAGGAAAAAAAATTATTTTGGCAAGAGCCCAGCAGGGCAAAAATAACAGACAATATTCTCTTAGAAACAATATCATTAACTAAAAGGAAATAAAGACTAAAGACCATAATTTACTTGTCTCTTCTTAAAAATATGTGGTTTATATCATTTTCAAAGTTTGTAACAGATATAACTTTATCATTTCTAACCACTGCCAACTTCATAGCATTTTTAATTCATTACCTCTCTTCCTGACCTTGTTCCTCTTCCAAAAGAAAGCACTTTCCCTCCGATATTTACCTTATTGTGTTCTTTTCACTACCAAGATAAAGTATCCCAGATTCCACTAATTTCAGAAGGAGAGAAATCTCTGCTATAATAAGCAGTTGCACATGAAACATTGTATGATACAAAGACACTCTTCTTTTTGTCTTATATCCAGCATCTAGCACTCCTGTCTAATAATGACAGAACCAAGAAGTGATGATTTGCGGTGTCAGAAACAAGTCAAAAAAGAAGTGCAACTGAATCATTCTTAGAAATATTATTTAAAGTAACTAAAATTTGGGGCCAACTGACAAAGTTGCCCAGTAGAATAAAAGAAGAGATGTTTTTCATCTGGGAATCAAAACAAAGGAATCATGTAGCTCTTTTTTTGCTAAATCAACATAGGTTGGTCATTTTCCAAAGTGTATAGGAAATGCCACCATATGTTAAGTAAAAGATAACATAAAATCTCTAATGGACTGGAAAACTAAATATAGTTCAGATGCTTCCAACATCTTTGGGAGAATATGAATATATGAAAAGGGAAAGAAAATGTAGAAACTGAAGGGTCCTACCCTTCACCCCACATGCACACTCCTAACAAATGTATGAACCTTGGAGACTTGGTTTACACCGCATCACAGTTCAATGTCATGTCAGACAACACTGAAATGTCTAACACTTGGTCATATACTTCCCTCAGTGAGCCACATGAAATAGTATATCTTTTTTTCTGGGAATAAAACTCTTTGACTTCGGAAGAAATGTATTTAAATTCCATGCGATGGTTTTGCAAGGGAGTAAATACTGTAAAAATTTGAAACTAGAAAACATTGAGAATTTTTGACATTATAGAAACAAAAGATATTTATTTCATCCAAGTTTGTGAGGGATCTAACTAGATATTTTTTTTTTCCTTTTAAATGAACCTGAAATCTTGATTGAGCTAAGATCATGAATTTTTCTAGAATAGAACTTTGAAATTTTTCTCAAGTGCACTTGAAATGGCTCAAATGAAGAAAGTAAAATCTTACATGCACAAGAGTTTTGAATACTTCCACGTGCATATTTAAGGTGCACAAAGAAAAATGTAGAAAGATAATATCTTATTACTGCTGAAAATTTCATGAAGTGGAAAAAGAAACTATCTGTGAAGATCTGCTCCACTCTTACAGTAGTAGAGTAAATGTCTTTTAAGATGACTCAAATTACATGCTACATAGTTTTGAGGAGTTCCTCATATTAGCTCATGATATGTGGATAGTAAATGATAGAATATAAGATGAACAGCAGTAGTAAGAACTCTTACAGGTCATTATTTCTGGAATAAATGTGTGTTCCAGAGTTCTCTGTGCACTGCATTAAAATATCTCTTCTTCACAACAAAGAGAGTTTAAATTTACATCTGTGCTATGCATGAGGAAACTGAGATACAGGTATCATAAAATCTCCCAGGGCCGTATAGATCTAAATTGGAAAGTTAAGAGTTAAGCATAGACAATATGAGTTACAACCACAATGATAGCCTACGTGCAGTTATATTATAGCAATCATTTCAATGCAAAAAAATCATAATGAAGCAATTTTATAATAAGGCATAATATTAAACAGTGTCCTTAACCCTTCATCCCCTCTATCTGGAGGGACTCAATATAAAAATGAGAAAAGAATAAGGCAAAAATTTATAGTTACTTTGGAAGAAAAGAAATTAGGTTTGCTTAGCAACACATCGACTTATCAACGTACTGGAGACACAGAACTGGGCCTCTGAGAATAATGATGTGAAAAATATTTAACCTTTAGATTTGAAAGATGAGGCTTTTCAAAGAGATGTTTGAAGAAATAGTAAAGGCATGTATCTCAGATTTGATGTAATTTATTAATGATGAAACAAAGATACTGATAAAAAAGTTGTTCTTGTATGAATTATCAGAGCTAAGAACCCTAAGATCACAAATGTGTCTGAATTCAAAATTACAACAGAACGTGCAAACATTTCAGAAGGTGAACAAAAGGGTATTTTTATTAAAATTAGTAAGATGTACCCTAATGTTGAAAGAATTGGGATTCTGTCGGACATATAGCTGAGTTGATCTATTCTTTCTCAGCTTTTAAAATGAAATCAATTACCGTAACTAAATCAGTGGTGTAATTGACAGCGTGGAAGTGAGTCCCTGAGGACCTCCCTCCTGACAATCGTGGATCAGCTGTGCCATAACTAATTCATCATTTTATTATGATCGATTCCAAATATCTAATCAATAATTAAAAGGAAATGAAAAATAAACTAGAATATTGACAATATACTAATGCTTCTACCCCTGACTTTTTATTTAAGGGCAAAGTAAAAAAATTCCTTTTCCTCTGTAAAAGACAGATATTGAAATGAAACCTCCACTAAAGCAAAGATATGAGCATAAAACAGAAAAGCAAATGAAAACAGCAAGGAGTTCTGTGGTCAGTAGTCATTCCTGTCTGTCAATCAAAATGGGCTTGCTAGTTTAATGAATCCTCAAGTGTCACTATTAAGAGAGATGAACATCTACTGCTTCAGCATGTGGAATGAATAAATTACCTATAATCCTATAATCCAAGAGACCTCTGCAACTTTCACTCAGAGGTCTCATATTATTATTTACATGCATGTCAGAATAAATTATATCCTAATTACGGACAATGTTCAGTACAGACCAAGTGTTAAGTACTCCTTTGAGGTCGATAAGGACAGTCAATATTTACTATAACATCTCCTTTGTTTCTGATCTAAGTAGTATGTACCTTTTGGTGAATAGAGTCAGTTAAAATTTTTAAAAAGTCCAATATACTTGGTGAAATTAGGCATTATGGAATGGAAAAACAGCTTCTCAAAGCTGTGAGATTTAGTATAAAAAAAGTCTTTGTATGTGATTTTGAACTAATTACTTAATTAATAACAAGATTAACTTTACCTATCCAGAAGACACAAATGTCTATTTGATAGATATTGTGAAGTTAAAAGGACACTCATACCAGAGATGTACATGTTTGGCATTGCTCTTTCACATTGTAAGTTTACATTCACCTTAAACAGAGTTGATGCTGGTAAGATAGATAGACCATGAGCCAATGTGCAAATGAAAAATACTGATTTTTATTATTTTATGGAGTTGTTCAAATCACCATTCTGACATTGCTTGATGTTTTTGGAAATAGACTGTTATTTTATCCACTGCCCTGAGATGGCATTTTCTCCAGGAGGATTTATCTGTTCCAGATAAAACAAAAGTGCTCAAAGAACAAATTGAAACAAGTCCGTGTATATTCATAAGAATATACACATGAAAAAGAATGCAAAATAGTCTTAAAAATTATTGTGAACACTTAACTTCTCTCTAAGTAGTAAGAATTGAGGAAGCACAACACTCTCCATTTCAGTGGCAAATACTAGACTAGTGAGGTGAACAAGGAGGGACAGATACAAAAAAGCAACCTCCAGTATAAAGAAAGCACACACTAGCATTCTCTACACGTTGACATTTATTTAAAAAGAAACCTCAATGGTGAAGAAAAGTCTTTGGAGATGAAGCCTCATTTTATGATTAAAAACATCTAAAAGACTGCTTTATTTGTATGCCAAGCTCAAAAGGGAATTAAAATGGCCCGTCACGGGTGGCCCTTGAGAGCCACATACACCAAAGCTAGCCATGTTTTCCAAATGGATATATACATTTGTCAAGAAAATTCATACACACACTCCAAAGCAAAAAGACACTGTGAAACAAGGATCCCATAGAAAAAAAATTATCATTCAATTTATTTTTATTTTTAAAGAGAATAAAAAATAGTAAGAAAGAAAGCAACAGAAAGAAGGAAAGAAAGAGAGAGAGAAAGGGGAAAAAGAAATAGCACAGATATACAGCTACTTTCTATTAGTTCAATGAGAAGAAAATTTTGAACTAAGTGTTTAGACAAGATATCATGTCAGCATCTTGTACATTGAATAACTGCTGCAAAGACAACAATATGCAATGTATTAATTAGTATAACTGTCCTACTAACCTATTTTAAAACTGTCTCATTGCTACTTCTTTTTCAATAAAATTTTTTAAATAAAAAATTTATAAAAACAATAAAAAGAAGTAAGCCTAAAACAGGAAGTGTTTAAAACTTTCAAACATATGCATTGTCTTTCAAGACTGTTCTTAAAGAACTCTAGGTAAAGTAATTTTCATTTTGTTCAAGGGATATTCTTTCTATATTAAAAGCTATGAATAGAAAAAAAAAAAGAAATGATGCAGAATTTCACTAAAAAATGATAGTCCAATAATGGGTGGACACATTCTTCATATGCACTGGTTAGCCTATTAACTAACTTCTTTCCACTCTTTCTTGGGTTCTAATACAGTGTCTGATGGAGATTTCTTAGCAGACCCTCAAATGTATCACATGTGTGAACTGAATTCAGACATTTAAAATATGAACTCAGCTGGGAGCTCTGCTGAGCTGCAGTCACCTCTCCCACCAGGTCCGCAGCGAGGCTGGCACAGCCTGCTATGAAGCCTTGGTGAACCCTGCCTGCCACCACACTGAGAGCTGTGCACGGCTTCAGCCCATCGACAGCATTGCTGGAGCCTTCCTGAGCTTCAGATCACTCCAGGCACAGAAGCCACTCTGAACTCTGAGCAGCAGGAGCTACTCAGAACTCCTCCCCCCGCATCATGGGAGCCCTGCTGTCCCACTCCCTGCCCCCTTACCATGGCTGTTGAGTCGGGATAAACATCTGGAGCTTCAAAAATGTCAAAAAGAAGGGCAAAGAGGCAATCTGAGACCTTCAGCAAGCCCAAGCAGGCCCAGGAGACAAGGACATAGAAAAATTTGGAAGTCACACACCTGAAATTTTAGAAATGGTAGCAACTGAAGTAAACAAACAACACCATCAGGCTATAGAAGAATCCAGACCAGAAATAATCTCATAGGTAAAAAAATAATGAAAACAATATGAAATAAGTGTTCAGCACACCTAAAGAAGACATAGATAACAAAAAAGTAGAGGAGAATAGAACAAGGATAGAAACATGAACAATACAGGAAATAATTTAAATGCTTGAAAAGATTCAAACATATATATAGGAAATTAAGAATTGCATTAAAATCTGGCAAAACCACATGAATGAGATTGAAGGTAGACTTTCAGACCCTTAAGACAGCACTGATTTTATCACAGTGGCTTTGTAGTATAATTTCAAATCAGGAATTGTGATGCCTCCTGTCTTGTCTTTATTGGCCAATATTACCTTTGTTATTCTAGGTCGTTTGTGGTTCCAAATAAATTTTAGGATTGATTTCTCTATGTCTGGGAGGTATGTTGGTGGCAGTTTGATAGGGATTGCATTAAATCTGTACAGCAATTTTGGGAGTATGGCCATCTTCACGGTGTTGGTTCTTCCTGTGTAGGAGCATGGAATATCTTTCCATTTTCTGAAATCCTCTATAATCTCTTTTCTTAAGGTGTTGTAATTTTCCATGAAAAGATCTTTGACTTTCTTGGTTAAGTGAATTGCAAGGTATTTCATTTTCCGCGGTGCTATTGTAAAAGGTATTGTTTCTATTGGTTCCCTTTCAGTGTGCTTGTTATCTGTGTAGAGGAATGCTGTTGACTTTTGAGTACTGATTTTGTATCCTGCTATGCTACTGAATTTCCATATCAGTTCTAGTAGTTTCTTGGTGGAATTTTTGGGGTCTTCCAAGTAAAGTATCATGTCATCTGCAAATAGTGATAATTTAACTTCTTCTTTACCTATTGTTATTCCCTTTATTTCTCCCTCTTTTCTAATGGCTGTTGCTAAGGATTCCAAGACTATATTGAATAGGAGGGGTGATAGAGGACTGAAGCTAGTAAATGCAGAAGGAAAGAGCTCTTAAAATAACAAGGAACCAGTAAGCAATAATTCAGCACCTGCAAGAAGATGCTAAGAAAAAGAAAAGGCTAAATGGTATTAACAAAACAGCAGGAGTCAGCACAAATGACATAAAAAGACTATCTACAGGAATCAAAGCGAAATACTTTCCAAGAATGGGAAAAGAATTTAATGTACAGAAAGATGAGGCACTTCAAAATCCAATTAGCCACAATCAAAATAAATCTACACCTAGGCATATAATAATCCAGGTCCCAGAAATACAGCAAAAGAACAGAATATTAAAAGTTATTGAAAAAAAGCACCAGATCACCCATAAAGGAAAATCTATCAAAATCACAGTAGATTTCTCAACAAAAAAAAATCAAGTCAAGAAGAGCTTGGATTGAAGTATTTCAGGTCCTGAGCAAAAACAACTTCTAACCCAGATTGATGTACCCTCCAAAACTATTTATCAAATTTAATGGAGAGATAAGGTACTTCTATGAAAAAGGACAACTGAAAAAAATCATAACCACCAAACCAACCCTTCAAAGGGATCTGTTAGATATTCTGGAAAAAGACAAAAATGAAACACAGCTTCAAGAATGGCAATAGAAAGGAAGCACCAAGAAGAATAAGCAATTAAACAGGTGGAACGCATAGGGAACATACAGCAGGAAAGTAACATGGCAAGACAAGGAAATACATATCAGTTATAGCCATAAATATAAAAGGTCTCAATTCTCCAATCAGAAGAAGTAGAGTGGCAGAGTGGATTAAGAAACAAAATCCAACTGTATGTTAAATAACATATATATATATATATATATATATATATATATATATATATATATATAACATATATATAACATATAACTCAAAAGATAATTCATAGACTGAAGAATCAAAGGATGAAAAACAACACTCCATTTGACAGGAACCCAGAAAAAATGTAGGGGTAGCTATCCTGGTTGTTGACAATGTCAACTTCATATCAAGGACAATGAAAACAGATAAAGAAGGTCACTACATACATGTTAAGGGAAAACTTCAAGAGGAAGAGATAACAGTCATAAAAATATACACACCCATTGTAGGAACACCCAATTATATAAGACAAACTTTTAACAGACATGAAAAATCAAATGAACAATAACTGAACTGTAATGGGCAACTGTAACATCACATTGTCACAAAGATATATTTCAACTACACAAAAATTAGCAAAGAAATAAAGGAGCTAAACCAAACTTGTGAAGAAATTGTTATAGCAGATCTTTATAGTGTGTTCTGCATTCCTCTCAGCTGCACATATGATGTTCTTCAAAACAAAACATACATTAACAAATAGAGCAAGCTTAAGGAAATGAATATGAATTAAAATTATTCCATATATACTATCTTACCATAGTGCAGTGAAATGGGAATTATTGATAAAAGAAACTGCAAAAACTCCATAAAGACATGAAATTCTATACATCTTCCTGAACAATCAATGGGTCATAGATGAAATTAAAGAAGAAATTTAACAATATTTACAATCAAATGAAAATGCAGATCTAACTTACCAGAACTAACGGAATGCAAAGATATCTTAGACAAATTTTGGGCCAGCACGACAGCTCATGGACTAGAGTACCTGCTTATGCGAGCTTATGCAAGCACAGGTACTGCAGTTCAATGGCTATCCCACATGGGGCAACAGCCCTGCCTTCAGGGCAGGATGAGCCAGCCTGAGTACAGGCCTGGTGGCACAGGCCTGCAATCCAAGCTCTAGGGGAGTGGAAAGCAGGAAGATCACCATGAGTCTGAGATGTGTAGTGATAATCTGCAACAACCAATTACATTAATGAAAGACAGGCCGAGAGAAAGAGAGAGAGAGAGAAAGAGAGAGAGAGAGGTAGAGAGAGACAGAGACAGGGACAGAGAGACAAATGAGAGACAGAGGCAGAAATAGAGACAGAGACAGAGACACAGGAAGGAGGAGAAGCAGAAGCAAGAAAAAGAAGGAGAAGGAGGAGGAAGAAGAGGAGGAGGAGGAGGGAGGGAGGGATTTATAGTGGTAAATTTTCACATCAGGAAAATAGAACAAGCTCAAAAAAATACTCTTATGCTGCATATGAAGCTCCTAGAAAAGCAAGAGCACGTCAAACACAAAGAAGGCAGGAAATTATAAAGATCAGAGCAGAAACCAATGAGATGGAGTTGGAAAAAAAAATGAATTGAGCTTTTTTAAAGATAAGAAATAAAATTGATGAATCTCTAGCCAAACTTATTAACAAAAAGAAAAAAGGCTGGCCAGATAGCTCAGTGGACCTAAGCACCTGCTTAAGCAAAGCAGAATGGCTGGGGTTCAGTTTCTGGTGTACCGTGCCAGCCCTGTCCCCAGAGCACACTGAGGTCACAATTGAGATTGACGTGTGCCTGTAATCCCAGTGCTTGGGAGGTGGAAAACAGAAGAATCACAAGAATCACTATGAATCTAATCTATGTAGTGAGACCCTATACTAAATTTAAAAGAAAAAGAAAAAAGAAAAAAAATCCAATTTATGCGATAAAAATGAAAAGGATAAAAATCACTAAAGCCTTTATAGAAATACAAAACATCATCAATACCTACTTCCAAAGTATTTACTGTCACAGGATGGAAAACAGAAGAAATGGACAGATTCCTACCCACATATGAACTACCAAAACAGAATCAAGAACATATAAAAATTCTAAATAATGCAATACCAGTCAATACAATTTAAAATGTAATCCAAAACTTACCAACAAAGTGAAGTCCAAGTCTTGATGGATTTACAAATGGATTATATATGACATTTAGTGAAGATGTGATAACAACTTTTCTCAAAATCTATAATGAAATCCAAAGGAAAATAATTTTGGCAAACTCATTCTTGGAGGCAAGCATTAATATGATATCAAAACCAGAGAAAGACCAAACCAAAAAGGATAACTACAGGCCATTTTCCCTAATGAACATAGCTATAAAAATCCTCAATAAAATACTAGGAAACAAAATGCAACGAATGATCAAAAGATTGTATGTCGTGACCAAGCAGGATTTATCTCAGGAATACAGGAGGGTTCAATGTATACAAATCAATAAATGTCATATACCACATCAATAGGGCAAAGATAGAAATCACATGATCATCTCAATAGGAGCAAAAAACACTTTAAAAAAGAATACCCTACAAACATTGGAATAAATGCCTTTTACTTCAACCTGATAAAAGACACCTATGACAAAACAACATCCAACATCAAGCGACATGAACGAAAACCTTAAATTGTTCACTTTAAAATCAGGAACAAGACATGGATGTTCACTGCCACTACTACTATTTGGTGTCGTTCTGGAAACATTAGCCAGAGTGATTATATATGAGACAAAAATAAAATGAACTGTCGGGCGTGGTGGCGCAGGCCTGTAATCCCAGCACTCGGGAGGCTGAGGCAGGAGGATTGTTGTGAGTTCAAGACCAGCCTGAGCTACAAAGTGAGCTTAAGGCCAGCCTGAACTGCATAGTAAGACCCTGTCTCAAAAAGACAAAAAAATAAAAAAATAAAAAAAAATAAAAAAAATAAAAATAAAATGAACTATGATTAGAAATGAAGTGAAATTATTATTATTGTTTACAGATGGCTTGTTACTCTACATAAAGGACCCCCCAAAACTCCACCAACAGACTTACAAATTTAATAATCACATTTAGGAGGATAGCAGAACACAAAGTCAACCTTGAAAAATCAATAGCACTTCTGCACACAAACAACAAAAGCACCAAGATAGAAGAAATTAGGGACAACATAACTTTCAAAATAACATCCAATACTAACACTAATACTACCAATCAAACACTGATGAATCAGTCTATCAAAGGATGTAAAACATTTATACAGTGCAAATTATAAGACTCTGAAAAACATATCAAAGAGGATTTCAGAGAATGGAAAGGTATTTCTTGCTCCTGAACTGGAAGAACTGACACTGTGAAAATGGCCATACTTCCATATTATTATACAAATTCAAAGCAATCTTGTTTAAAATGCCATTAATATACCTCTCAGGACTAGAGAAAACATTCTTAAAATTCACGCAGTGCCCAAAGAGCTTTAGAATAGCAAAAGCTATCATGAGCATCAAAGCATAGGCAGGAGGTATCACAATCCGTAATTTGAAGTCATACTAGAAAGCTACAGTGATAACATCAGCATGGTAATGGCAAAAGACAAACAAACCTGAGGATCAGTGGAATAGATTAGAAGATCCAGACAAAACTACAAACACGCTCAGTAACCTTATATTGGACAAAGATGCCAAATATGCTCACTGGGAGAGATAGCCTCTTTAACATTGAACATGCTGAAGATTAAAATTAGACCTGTGTTTATAGTAACCTACCTACAGTCAAAGTGGATCAAAAATAGTAAAATGGGAAAACTAAATTTTCTGGGGGAAAAGTTAAGTAGAAATCTTAAGGACATAGGAGTAGGTAAAGAACCTACCCAAGTACACTGGAAATACTTCAAAGCATCAGCCACTAAGCTCTCATTTTTTTGCAAAGTTTTTGCATTTCAGAAGAAATCACCAACAGAGTAAAAAGAAATCACCAAATTGAGAAATAATTATAGCCAACTGTCCCTCAGAGAAAGAGCTTCTATCCAGAACATATAAAGAATTTAAAAGTCAGGCCCTCCAAATTCAAAGACCCAATCCAAAAATGGGCATCTGAGATGAATATGCATTTCTTACATTAAAAAGAAAAAGGGGCATGTAAATATGTGGAAAAAATGTTTAACGTCATCAAGAAATGCAAACTAAAACAACACCACACTTCCATCTCCAAGAAAGAACAGCTATTATCAAGAAGTCCACCAGTAACAATTGCTGGACGGGATGTGGGGTGAAAGGATTTCTTCTCCCCTGGAGATGAGAGTGTAGACTTGTTCAAGTATTATGGAAATCAATGTGGAGATTTCTCAAAAAGCTAGAAATGGAAACCTCATTCAGGCTGGCTGTTTCCCTCCTGTGTATTTTTACAGAAGAACTGAAAATATCATCACAGCAACATATTGACACTCACGTTTATAGTAGCACCACTTGCTAGATCTTCAAAACAGCCTAAATGTGTATCGATGAGGAATATGTAAAACAGTTGTATGTTTACACAAAAGAGTATTTCTCAGCTCTTAAAAAGATAAGCTTGAGCCTTTATTGGTAGGTTGATGCAACTAGAGACCGTAATCATAAATGAAACAAATCAGACATGCATGTGCATACGTCTTCTAGTCTCGCTAGTGTAAGACCCTGAAAGAGTAAATAAAATCTTAAAGGCACGAGAATCTTTTCAAAGGGAAGCAAAAACTGGGATGATTAAAAGCACAAAAGAATGAACAAAAGAATGGAAAATGTATTTAGGTATATGCACACAGGATAGCTTGGATAATTGTATTGCTCATTTCTGCTGTTAAGGAGTAGTTAATGTTTAATACTTTTCCTTCTTTTTTTTACTTTCTTAAAACTATTTTTTCACAATTTTGGAAGTCTATATTTGGTAATCTAAACAACAAATTCAAAGACAACACTATGAAATACAATGACCATTGTTGAAGTCTTTTTTTTAATGAAATTATTTCTAATTTTTAAACTTTTTGTATTACCTTAAAAATAGTTGGTATATTGCATATTGTTGTCCTCAGATTAGTTGTTCACATTTCCAGATGTAAACATGCAAAATTGGTCCAAGAAAATTCATCACATGTTAAAAATAAGAAGAAATAATTTAAACATTAACTACTTCTTTCAGAAGAAGCCAGTGGAAATCAGCAGTGCAATTATAGAAGCTATCCTGTTTTCAGGTTCTTACACTAGAGAGACAATACAGTATTTACACATACAGATTTGATTTATTTCATTTATGAATATAGTCTTGAGAAGCATCCATTTACTTAAAAAAAGCCTTGTGTTTACCTTTATTTACAGGTAAGTAAATCTCCATTTTGTGAAAGTCAACCTTTTTAATCCATTCCTCAGTTGATGGACATTTGGGTTGTTTCCAAGGTTTAGCTGCGACAAATTATTTTGCTATAAACATAGGTGCCATGTATCTCTATGGTCTGATGTTTTCACCTCCTCTCTAAATGTACCCAGGAATGTTATAGCTGAGTAGGATGGGACTTCTAATCCTATTTTTTTCAGGAATCTCCACATTGATTTCCGTAATGGTTGTAGCAGTTTACATTCCCACCAACAGTGGAGAAGTGTTGTTTTTACCCTAGCACCTCTCTAGTATTTGTTATTGGTTGTCTTATTGATGAGATGAAAACCCAGTGTTGTTCTAATTTGCATTTATTGAATGACTAATGATGGTGAAAATTTTTCATATATTTATTTTGCCATTTATATTTCTGCATCTGAGAAGTGTGCCTTCAGCTCACACCCATTTTTTGATTGGGACTTTAATTTTGGGAGCCTGATTTGTTTTTTATTCTTTACATGTTCTAGGCAAGAAGTCCTTTGTCTGAGGGATGGCTGGCTAAAACATTTTCCCAATGTATGGGTGTTATGTTTTCTGTGTTTGTGATTCAGTTTGACATGCAAAAACTTTTCAATAAGATTAAATTCCAGTTATTTGTTCTTTGAAATATTTCCTGTGCAGTTTGGTTTTCTGTTCATTAACTCTCTGCCTATCCCTATGTCTTCAAGATTAAATGTGGTATCTTCATACAGAGGAGTATTAGTGATCTATAAAGAAAGATAAACTTGAGGCTTTTATAGATGAATGCATGCAACTAGAGACTAGAGTCATAAATGACATAAATCAGACCCCATATATGTTCATACAGCTTTGTTTCCCTTGTGTAAGAACCCAAGTGATCAACTAAAATCTAAAAGGTGCATTAGATACTGTGAAAGTGAGAAAAACTGTTCAAGGAGAAAAAACAACTGGGATAAGTGAAGGAAAGAAAGAAAGAAAGAAAGAAAAGAAAGAAAGAAAGAAAGAAAGAAAGAAAGAAAGAAAGAAAGAAAGAAAGAAAGAAAGAAAGAAAGAAAGAAGGGAAAATACATGCCCTTCCTTTTTCACTGGTCAATATTTACTATTAAATTCTTAAATATTACAAAGGATGAAATTATAGCAACAAGATGATAATTAAATGAGATAAAGCAAATTAATAATAATAAAATAATAATAATAATAATCTGGGATAGAGCAAATGCTTGTGTTTTACCCTCTAAAGAATGCCTAGTGGCCTATTTGGATACCAGAGCATGTTTTCAGACTATATCATGAAGCCAAATCTTGAGAATCTGACCATTTTGAGCCTAAATTCAACCTTGGCCTACTGAAGGAATGAGACAATGGAAACCTAAGGTCTAAATAGCTGACAGAATATATAGATATCTGAGTTGAAATTCCCAGTGTTCTTAAGACAATAAAATATAAAAAATATTTTCAAGTTAAAGATTCTAATCCTTTGAAAATTTTCTGATGAGATTTCTGCTAAATGATCACTAATAGAAATCTGACCAGTTTATAATTATAAATTTCTAAAAATTGTAATAGAGTTATTACATATATCTGTATCTATAGCATACACACACACACACACACACTAGATAGCTAAGAGTTGTAACACTAATTTCTATTAGTTTATTGAAAGGAACCGTTAACGATTACATTTTTTCATAATATTTGCATGTTTATATCTGATAAGCTGAACAGTTACTGTGAAGCCTTCAATATGAAATATAATAGTTGAAGTCATAACCTCTTTCTATTTGAAATCTTATATTATTTATAGTGTTCATAAATTATTTTTATTTTCTTTAAAATAAAAAGCAAAAAGGTCATTTACACTTAAAGTAGGATTTAAATGCAACAGGTGATGTTTAAGAATTTAATAATATACTCAATTTCGTCTGCTTTTTTATCATTCATGTTCTCAAACCATTTGTTAGCATCATTTTACTTCCTTGAATATCAGCTTATTGTTTTCTTCTGGTTGCAAGATTTTCTCTTTGTTTTGTTTAGCACTTTCATTATGATACATCTACAGTTGGTATGATTTTTCCATTTCTTTCTCTTATTTCATATAATCTATAGGTCTTGATTTTTCCATTTCATGGCAAAATAAATTTTGATAGAGCCGGGCGTGGTGGCGCATGCCTGTAATCCCAGCACTCGGGAGGCTGAGGCAGGAGGATTGCTGTGAGTTCGAGACCAGCCTGAGCTACAAAGTGAGCTTACAGCCAGCCTGAACTGCATAGTGAGACCCTGTCTCAAAAAGACAAAATAAAATAAAATAAAATAAAAAATAAAAAATAAATAAATTTTGATAGTAAAGTCATAATAGAATAACAATAGTCAATATATTGTGTATTGTTATCTTCAAGGTAGTTACTAAAGGCACAAGATATGGGCATAAAACATTCCCCAAACAATATTGCCATAAGCTTTTCTTTTCAGTGAACCAAGAACAATCAGTAGTGTAACTGTCTTGTATTTTTTTTCCCTTTTCACCACCCTACTCCTTCTTTCCTTTTGAATAATTTCCATTTCAGGGCATCTATTGTACATTTTGTCGTTCTTTACTCTTTCAGCTTCTCACACTAGGAAAGCAATAATGTAGATCTTGAATTTGTGAGTTTTTTGTTGTTAAATAATTTTGTATAATTTTCAGAGATTTAATGATGCTCCTTCCATTTTCTTTTTTACTTTTATCTAAGATGATTTGCACTATGATACTAGAAAATGTATTCTCACTCTTCCCTATAATATCTTATTATATAAATGTCATCTTTAAAAATAACCTTTATGAATTGAAGCATGCAAAGAGAAAATGAAGTATCTATTACCCTAAACTAATACAAATATCCTGTGTAGAGGAGCTAAGCCTCTGCCAGGCCAGAGTTCTTGGACTCTTTGGGACTGGAGAAAAGCCATTCCAGGAACATGGTGCCAGAGGCAGACCATGTAAACTAGTTGACTTCTAGTTCAGTTGCCTGTCAAAAGGTGTCTGGTCTTCATGTTCCTCCCCATTAAATGAAGCACATAGCTCTAAAAATGTTTTGCTTTTTAGACAGCGATAGTATAGGCATTCCAACAGGCCCTGGTAGGGCCAGTATGGAAGACAAGATACCTTGCAACTGTGGGAGAAACAGACACACCCTCTGTGGGCCAGACCTCAAGACAAAAGGGTAAACAAATGCACCCACATCCTCCCTAGGCATGAGCATGAGAGATTGATATTCTAAATAGGTATGAATCACCTTGAAAAAGTCAGAAGAACTCACTAACCCAGCACCTAAAAGGAAGAGCCCCATTCTGTTTTCATGTCCCCATGCACTTCCCCATTTGATCTCAATTGAATCAGTTTTACCTGAGTAATTGTGGTTGTAACCTTATTAGGACCATAGTTTTGTCCCACCTCATGTCCACCTAGCAAGTTTTCTCTTCCCACCTTAGACCCTTCTCATTTCATGGTTTTGCGCTATAAAAAAAAAAAAAAATCCCTAGAAAATGCAGATTCTGGCCAAGGAAAGAATTCAGTAGAATAAGGGCTTCCATGGCAAGTACAAGGACCTGAGTTCAATCCCTGGTTCCACAAGAAAGAAAAAAAAAAAGTATTACTAGATTCCTTGGTAACACCTTCAGGTCCCCTTTCTGTCCCGCTCTTGAACAGAAGCTTTCTTTCCCCCAGTAAATGTATTCTGCTCTTTACCTCCATTGTTCTATACTTAGTTTTAGTGAGCATGAACTTATCCCAGGTATCTTTGAGGTTGGGTTTCTTTCCACTATATTAAGCAAAACACTGGAGACCTTGCATTTTCGACACCTTTGTGGGCTTCCTCCATTCATACTATGGATAATGACCCAGACCAACACTGGATTGTGGCTGTCCACAAGAAAGAACATATTCTTCCTGCTCCCAGTTTTCCTTCCAGCATGTTTCTTGTGTTTTCTTCGTCTCCTACCACCCCTCTCAAGACCCCAGTGTCCATACAGGATGGAGCAGTATCTACCTTTATTTCCAAAATGACTGGTTATTTTTTAGTATTTCTAGGTAATCACTAAGATACAAATTATAGGTTAAGATATATTTGGAAAGAGTGATCTGAAATATAAGATAAATTGAATTCAAAAGACACATATTTCTTTATGTTATAGGTTAAGCTGATTAATTATAAAATAGTAACAATACAAATATGTAGTGTTAATATTTAGAAATACATAAAACTTTGCTTTAGCAGGCAGAATTATGGACAATCACTGCCTAGGAGTGCATTAAAGATCAATTAACCTTAGAATATCATTTCACACTAGTCAGTCTACATAGTGCTGAGTAAGTATAAGTGCATGTAGCATTGTTTCACTCAGGTTTATAAACTCAAATTTTGGGGGGTCAGTTCAGAGTTTATGATCAGTTTAATCCCATAAATGTTTGCTAAGCAAGGTAAATAGAAGATTTCTCTTTAAAGAGAATAATTTTCTTTTTTGTATTGCTTTACAGGGCATTAGAAAAAGCAGTTAAACATTACCTTTACAAATGAAATGATAAATTAAATGCATGTGAAATATATATAAATGACATGAGATTTTATATAGAATGGGATGTTATTACATATTTGAAATAATAACACTGAGCAGATGATTTGACATTTCCACAGTGTCATACTTAGGTGACAGAATAATCAGATTTCATTACTGGAGTGAAAACAATTTTGATACAAACATCATGTCATTTGACCAAGATCACATGACTAGTTAAACTGCTCATCTAGAGAAAGTGTTCTTATCTGCAAACATGGCGACAATTTCTAGAACCTTATTTTCTTTTTCTTTCATAGAAAGAAAACTCTTTCATCAAAGATATTTCAGTGCATTCTATTACTGGTGTGTTCACAGATTGACCTTTACTTCTTACTTTGAAGTGTTCACAGTCTACTTGGTGCAAGGAAAATAAATGTGACATGTGTTTATATTGTGATAGGTAATATCTTCTCAGAAATAAATTAACACCAAAAAAGTGAATGTGTAACACATGACCATTTGTACAGTTAATCTGGTGCTTTGTGAAAGTAAATTTGCAGCCAGGTTCGAAGTTGATGACTTTGAATCGATGGAGCTATGGGAGAGGAGGGAAATCCTTGGTTAAAAACATAAGGGATAACTGTATCAGTTGAGTTACAGTTAGGAAACATTTTTTTAGAGATGAGGATAAGCAAGTAGTAAGGCAGTTATTGACGACTTAGAAAATTACTAGGACATTTCTATGTTTCATAAAATAGAAAGTATTAAAGATGTACCATTATAGTTTCTTTAGGAGAAATACTGTATGAAGAAGTTAGACCTGAAAATACGTATTTCCAACACAATACCATACAATGATTATTTTTTCAAGCATTTTTCTAAAAAATTGTGCTTTGTAATTCAATTTTCTTATCCTTCACAACAACTTTTTTTTTTTTTTTTTTTGCAAGTACAAATATGCTCTCAGGTTACCAATATATGATTGTAGGACATGGTGCATTATAAAATTTGAAAAAAGTCATTATAGGAAAAGACACTTTGCTATTATTCACAGGCTTTTCCACTCCCTGCAAACACACAAGCTGTAGTTTTCTTGCCACTTTGTTAAGCAGCTCTATAATTCTCTATATTTTGTGAATATCTCTAGTTGTGCTATTTTCCTTGCCTTGGTGTTCTGAAGTGAATCAAAATACTTACCCTTCATGATTATTTTGACCTTGCAGAAGAGCCAGAAGTGCTAGAGTTGCAGATCTGGTGAGTAAGGTCCACGAGAACACAGCATAGCATTTGATGACCCTGCCTTTCCACTGGATGTCCCTTGGCAGCAGAAGTTGGCATATTTTTCACCACAAATTATTAAGACACTCATAAGAGAAGACTTTCAGAACTGCTTCAGAAAATAGCAAGATTGATGGGATAAGTGTGTTTAAAGTGTGAGTGGGGGTGGTATTTTTGAAGGGAATTAAAGGCAATATGTCTTTTACTGTGAATTTTTAAATATATTTATATACTTTACATATAGTATATATACATATATATGTATATATATACGTATATATATACATATATATTATTTTTGTTTTATTTTCTTTAATAATACAACTCTTAATTAATGTCTAAGCTGAGTGGCGTGATGGTGCACACCTGTAATCCCAGCGCTAGAGGGGCTGAGACAGACAGGTCATTGCGCGTACAAGGCCAGCTTGGGGTACAAAATGAGTTCAGGGCCAGCCTGAACTGCCCAAGAGACCTTTTATCACAAAGAAAAAAAGCATTCATGGCTAAAACTTGAGTTTTGTAGCAATAAAAGTTAAGATATATGATAATCTACTGATATTTGGACAGCAAGAAGAAAGGGGTGAGTTCCATAGGTGGATATGCTTGTGGCACTTACTATCCCGTAGAAAAGCATTTACTGAACTCTAACCCATGATGAACTGGAAGTCACATCCAAAGTGTATGAACTTGTAACTAGGGAAAGAGGTTGGATAAACGAAGTATTTTGTTCCTTGCTACTATTAGCAAAATCCTATAATAGAGAGATCAGCCAAGTCAAGGATGGGCCAGCATGCAAGCAAAGGTGGGAGCACGATTCTCAGTGCCTGTGGCCTGAAATCTAAATTACTGAGAATCGGGGGACTCCAGGCCATGGAAAAGTCAATATTTCTGAATGCTAAACTGCAGGAGATAAGATTGTCACTTAGAGCACCTCCTGGTAATACCCGCTCTAGCTAGATTAAAAAATCAGCCTGCAGCTTTTATCCTCTGGTTTGACCTCGATGTTTCTTTGGTAACCACCCTTGAATTGAGGGCAACAGGGATGGAAAAGTTACAGAGGCCAATCAAGCTTTCCCAAATATGGTACTTAATTCTGTCACTGAAAATAGACAACACAAGGCAGATAAAACAAATGGTGAATTAAGTAGCCTGTGAGCAGAGCCCTACAGAGACAAGGAAGGGGAGCTGATAGTTGATGCTTTAAACACATGATATTTAAATACAGTTTACCTGATGATATAGACATAAACTGGGTGAAAACTGAGGTTTTGAAATATGCATATAGCATGTAATGATCAAGCCAAGATAATCAGCACATCTATCATGTCAAACACCGATCATTTCTTCATGGTGAGAAACACTCACAATTCTTCCTTCCGGCACTTGTTTGATACACTACACATTATTTCTCACTCTAATCACAGTACTGTGTAATAGGACAGCATACCTCAATGAATTTTGATGAAAAAGTGTAACTAAGTAGCAATGCCAGAGCACAAACACAAATGCTTTATCTACTTTTTGGTTCTGAAAATCATGTCCTGTGTTTGAAAGTTCTGATGTCGCATGTCCTCAGGAAACCACCTTCCTCCGTGTCACCAGGAGAGCTAGTCAGATGTACTGGTGGTACTTATCCCAGAGTACCTCATGGGAGGCATCTCTCCTGGTCAGCTGCCAGGAAATGATTTTTGTACTGTTGATTGTTAAGCATTTTAAAACTCAGAGACAACTATTCTTTTTCTCAAAAAAGATTGAAGAAGTTACTGTTGAATATGAGAAGCACATCACTTTCTTATATGATAATATATATTCTGTCTATGATGAACTGTTACTAAGCAGATTAGATGATGAGAAGGACAATAATATGTAATTCTCACGTTCTCTTATAACATCGCCCTGGTGACTGCCCACTAACACTGTGACTAGATAGATGATTTCTAGGAGCTAATGAACAAATTACTTTTGCTTTTAACTTACTGTAGTAAGTTATGTCTATCATTTTAAATATAAATCCCTTGACAAAACAATGACTAGTGCTAAAACTTTTAACAAGTACGAAGAAAGACAAACAAAGAAAATACGTTACTGGCAAGGACATGGTCTTCAGTTCAATACCCGGTAACAAACAGCAAACAAAATCTCCAAGAAAATAAGTTTGTAGAGGCATTCCTTATTAGTAGGAAGGGGTGTGATACAGTTATAACACGTCTTGTGAAAAGCTTTCATTTCTTTTAGGGCAAGTTGTTTGTTTGTTTTGTTTTTTGTATTTTAAGGAAGGGTCTATAGGATGTTCTGGGTCTCACTACTAGACTGGACTTGTAGTGATTCTCCTGTTCACAGCCTCTGAAGAGCTGGATTACAGGTGTGTGCCACCATGCCATCTCAATTGCTGTCTCAGCTCTCGCCAGGGTGCAGGCTGGCACATCATGCCTGGGGACTGAACCCTGACCCCTGCTCCTGCTTGCAGGCATTTTAATTCACTGATGTATTTGGCCAGCACTATGGTAAGTTTTAACTGATTGAAAGTTTATCACAAAAGTCTGCATAAATGATACCACGCAACTCTTTTCTTTACATACAGACAGATATTTTTTGATCTAAAACAGTATTTTAGATCAAAGAAGAATTTGCACAGCAACACCAATAAGAATCATGTCTTTGAAGACTCCATATTCAGCATGATAGAGAAATAAACTTTGCCGGGTACACCTCATAAATCCTTCATGATAAAATTTGTCAGAGCTAATTCCAATTGCCTTAGAGTGCCCCCGTGCAATTTTGGTTTGATGCAGAGTTAATTCACTATTTAAAAAATACTACTTGAAATCAAAATATAACTTTTTATTATTAAGCTTATATCATATCACAAATGAGTTTTGTAGTGGGATTCAGGTCATTTTCTTGGTGCAGGTAACATATTCTTGGTATATTATGCATGTAATGGATCAACCAAAAGGTGATCATATATCTTTGATCAATTCTGCCCCAGTACTTTTAGATTGCCATTCTCATTCCTGGGGTCATTTTCTGAACATTATTATGCTGTTAAGATGTATTCCATATCACACAAACTCAATAACGTATTTAATATAAAATAGAATTATAATGAATTCGCTAAATTTTTTACTCAAGTGACTGCATCGGTTGATTACGTGTTTCCATTAACCTTATTCACTAGGAATCCCACTTCCCCTGATTAACTTGATTTGTGAAAATGACATCACATTCTTTAGAATTTGTTTTTTTAGCTCTTTCATGTCAGTATATGATACAAATGATAACAGACTCCGAAGAATTTCTCTCAAGGTTAGGCAAGGTCCTAGGCTAGCCCTATTAGAACAAAACCGTTCCTTAGTAAGCAAATACAATACAATTATCACCCACGGAAGATCTTTGCTTCGACGGAAAGTAGGGTATATCATGATTTCCTTCTATTCTTGGAATATAGCAGGAGGACTGATCGTACCACATTATATTAAAAAAAGAAAGGAAACAAAAGAGAAAGGAAACAGCTATTGGTTTTGGATGGGGTTTTACTACATACCATGGGCTACCTTGAACTCCCTGTGTAGCCCAGGCTGGCCTCGCATTCGCCATGACCCTTCTACCTTAGTCTCTTGAGTGCTGGGATTACAGGCTTAAGCACCACACCTGGCTAAGTGGAACCTAAATTTAGTTTTAAAATTTGATAAATAAAAATATAAGCAGATAACTTATTAAACAACATAGGCTTATTACTGAGGAGAAGAAAAATCAAGTGAGACTGTTCAGAAGCTGAGATGGAACAGTGTAAGTGTTGTGGAAGAGGACAGCCCCGGACGACACTGCACAGCCCACCGAGTAGCTGCCTGCTCTCAGCCTCCCATGGAAGACAGGCTGAGGGACACAAAATTTTATTTTGCACCCCTAATCATTTTTATTTAAATTTGTCAATACACCTATAATTTATAAGATTAATAATATTTAAATAAATTGAAAATAACTGGAAATAAGTTTCTTGAAAAATGTTTTCCACCATGCTTGTATCTAACAGGGAAATCTTTGCTCCAGAAAATTTGCTTCACTCTCTAAAGTTTTAGGTTAAAAAACTTTTTTTTTATCTCTTCTATTTTTTTGATGTTTGTTTTATTGAACCACAAATATCAATGAGACAGTTTTAAGATACCTTGACAAGATGGATTTGATAAATTAATAGATTGCAAACTGTTTTCATAATGTTTTGGTATCATAGATGGTGCATAGATGATACTATACTTACAGACATTATTATAGCATATGTCTCTTATCAGTAAAGAAAGAGAATGTAGCTGTTTGTTTATCTTATTTTTTATACTTGAATTACATCAAAGATTCAATAATTAATACTTTCTACCTTGTTATTTACCTAGTGGTTGTCCATAATACTAGAAGCTAACATAATATCCTGTCCAACCACAATTAGTGTAAATCTTGCCTCTCATAGGATTATGTAGAAGCACATGGATGACACAGACAGAGGATCTACAGAATAAGGTACAGGACTACAAGATAAGCCCTGAGGGGACTTCACAGACCACATAAGAAATATAAAGTTCATGGGTTGGTATATAAGTCTTGATCTATCTAGGTCTTAACCTTCCAGCAGAAAAGTATAAACATGAAGTATACATCGTGGGGCCATAATATTAAGCTGAGTTGTAAATGGCTATGGTCGACAACTTCTTTGAATAACTCACTATTGTTGTCGAATGCTGGACTGTGTTGGATTCTGTTGTTGAGTTCAAGCACCTAAGTTAGGTGAATCACAATGGAGTGCCCATCTTTGACAGGTGTAGAGCTAGGAAGGGGTATAGAAAGGAAGAATCATGATGTGTGTGTATAGACAGTACAGTTGGGATACATAACACTGTGCTTCTAGGTTAAAAAACTTTTAAGTTCTATCTTAGGAAAGTAAAGTATATTTGCTTACAAAATTTAAAACAAGTATTTTATTCAAATAATTTTTATTTGTATTCAAATAAAAAGGCATCATAAAGTTCAACCTAGAATAAAATATAAAATATAATAGCATGTTATAATAACAACCTATATTGTTTCTAGTGCATTGTTTTTCAACTTTGAAGGATTATCAGTTTTAGAGCCTTCTCAAATAGTTTTTATCTACT
>PVKA01012752.1:0-56943 GCA_004027165.1 Ctenomys sociabilis
TTATTCCACTGAGCCATCTCCCCGGCCCCTCTAAACAACTAATTTGAAAACA
Source organism: Ctenomys sociabilis (assembly GCA_004027165.1). Classification (NCBI taxonomy): domain Eukaryota; kingdom Metazoa; phylum Chordata; class Mammalia; order Rodentia; family Ctenomyidae; genus Ctenomys; species Ctenomys sociabilis. Next base: position 53 of record PVKA01012752.1, read on the forward strand.
ACCTCACAAAATACAGCAACCATTGTTGAATTCCTATTATTTAATTAAATGTTTGCATTATTTATTCTGCTTTTTTATTATTTTCTATTCTTCAAAAAATAAAAAAAAAGTGAATGATTGATATTTTATAATTAAATTATATTTACATTACAGAAAATAATGGACACTGTTTCTTGAGCCCAGGTTTGGAAAAGCAACCACACATGACAGCTTAATAAAATGGCATTGGGTCATATACCTGTTCTATCAAAATAGAGTCTTTCAGTGGAAGTCTGAGGACTCATTTGTTAAAGCAGCACAACTGATGCTTTCCACAGAGCCATGTTTGGTAACCAAAGATCCAGCTCACTCCAAGCCTCCTTCTATGCTTTCCCCCAAAATATTTCAAAATCAAAACGGTTTTTGAAAGTGTTTTATACTACTAAGGAAATGAACAGAGAGTTTGTTCTCTATAAAATAAGTTTCATCAAAACATATCAAGAGTGAAGCTGTATAGAAACTTTATGTTGGTGCTGTGCTTACCTAGTATATTTTTATATGCTTTTAAATAATGCAGTTTCCTCTTAGAAGCAGCAAGACTAAGTGTTCCAAATAGAACTGGTGGCTACAAGAGTGTGTTAAAAGGAAGATTCTTTGAGAAGTGTTTTGGTGAGATTTGGGCAGTTACAGGCATCCAGCAGGTTAAGTGTCCAAGGGGACTGTCATTTGTGGTCTCATCAGCTGGAAAGTACTACCTGTGTTTGTGGAGCTAGATTCATGATGAACTCATGCAGTAATGAATAAGTCAAAAACAATATCTTTTTATTTTAATAATTTTACTGAGAAAGAAGTAACAAAGAGTTTCAAAAAGGTTCCTAGGACAATTACAATAATTGATACATTACATATTGTTGTCTTTCTAGTAGTTCTTCCTAGTACAAGAGGCAGACATGATATATTGTCTTAACACTATTAAATCAAAACCTTCTTCTCATTGAACTATAAGAGAAAGTAGCTGTATATTTGCGCCATTTTTGATATATTTTCCTACAAAATGGTCCATTTATATCATATTTTTATTTACTTTTGTGAGAGATGTGTATTCTATTGCCATTCAAATATTGTAGGTACATGAGTTCAGCAGAATAATCCAATATATTCCAAAAGTTTATAACAGAAGTGGGTTTTCTGAAAGACTGGCAGTGTCAGCAGCTGTTGACTTGAGACTTTTACAACTCAGCATATTAATATGGCTTTACTTTTCATACCTCAGTTTTCTACTTTTCTGATGCGTGGTTAAGACCAAGATAAAGAAAGACCTATATAAAAATGCAACTTTTCTGTCCTACAAGGTCAGTCAAATACCCTCAGGACACATCCTGAAATCCTGTACCACAGTTTGTAGATCTTTTGTATGTCAGTCATGTGGATGAGTCATGGACATTGCTTGACCAATTTGCTGTCTGAGAAAGCCTGAGAGAATGATTTCTCTAAATTATAATTCTCTTTAGGCATACTTTGTCAATCACTTTGTTCTGTGGCCACATGATCTCCTTGATTAGAAAATTTGGGAAACAACTGAGTTACAGAATGTACTATAGCATAGGTTCTTCTATGTCCTGAGTCCTCAACAGTTTTGAAAAGGTAAGGGCAAAAATTTGGCTGTCCTTTCTGTCCTTTTTTCTCTAATTTTTGGTCTGCAAACTTAAGTGGTTAACCATCCAGAAGAGAAGCTTCATGATATTATTACCCTATGACATAGGCAGATGAATTTAAGTTCCTTATCTGTCTGAATATCAAACATCTTAGGCATAACATGGAACAGGTATTTTCATCAAGTATTGGTATGTTAAACTTTAAATCTCCACCCAATGTGAATGAAAGAAATAAAAAAAAGTTTAAAGATGTAGGAATAAGCAATTATATATTTTTAAATAGATATTTAGAAATCTAACCATACACAGCACTGTAATAGGACAGTCCTATGACATTAATTTGTCTCATGTCCATTTATTGCCCCCTTTTTGAAAACATTTACTTGAGAAACAGTATGTCAGCAATCTGTGTGACATGACAAGGAGTACATATTTAAGAAACCAGAAAGAGAGGCATTCCAATCATGACTCTAATAATACACGTTTCTGTCTTCAGTGCAGTTGCTTAGTTCACAGGTTTCAGCATATAGCTAGTCAAGGTGAAAATCCTATCAATCAAGTGCTAGTTTCAAAAACTTGATGTAGAGTCTCAGGATCATTGTTTTAACTATCTTCTGCATATATATGTATGGCGTTGCAGCTATCATGTATCCTAGCTTTTCTCCTTGCCTTTTCTTGATTGATTAATCCTTAAGTTCTAGCTTTCCTTTACATTGTGCTATACCTTTCTTTTTCTATTTCTTCTTTTCAGTTCTTAAACTAGGAAGAATATAGATATTTACACATGTTTGTGTGGTTTACTTCACTTGTGTGTATCTCTTCAAATGGCATCCACTTGAATATAAAGGCTTCCAGTTTATCATTTTTTATATCTGGGAATACTCCATTGTATAAAAATACCACAACTTTTTAATCCATTTGTCAGGTGCCGGGCATCTTGGTTATTTCTAAGATTTGACTATCACAAATTGTGCTGTTATAAACATAGATCCACATGTATCACTGTGATATGCCCTTTTCAGTGCCTCTAGGAAAATTCCCAGTAGGGAAATAGCTCGTTTGAATGGGATTTGCAGTCCTAGTTTTGTAAGAAGTCTCCATAGTGATTTCTGTAATGGTTGCACCAGTCTACATTCCCACCAGCAGTGGAGAAGGGTTCCTTTTTCCCCACAGCCCCTCAAACATTTGTTATTTGTTTATTTGTTTATGACAGCCATTCGTTCTGGGGTGGAGAAGGGTTCTCCTTTCCCCACATACTCTCCAACATTTGTTGTTGATTGATTTCTTAAAGATAGTCATTTTTTTCTGGGGTGAAACAGTATCTCAGTGTTGTTTCAAATTACATTTCATGGATGGCTAATGATGTGGAGCATCTTTTCATATATTCACTCATTTCCTTAATTTCATCCTCTGAGAAGTGTGTGTTCATTCAGATACCCATTTCTGTATTGGGTCTTTTAATTTTGGAGTTGTAATCTTTTTTTAGTTCTTTACAAATTATAGAATGAAGATCATTATCAGAGTGCATATTTGTTAAGATATTTTCCCAATTTTCACTTTCTTAGTGATTTTTTTGACCTCCGAAGACTTCTCAATAAAGCAAGGTCCCAGTTGTGAATTATTTCAAGTATTACCCATGTGATTCGATTTTTCTTAATGATCTGTTTGCTTACCACTATGTCTTCAAGAGTTTCCCTTACTTTCTCTTTCAGGAGATTTAGTATTTCTGTTTCACTTTATTATTATTATTTTTTGTTTTCTTCAGCAGCACAATGTATTTATTGAGTGAAAGAAAAATCCTGTCTGTGAGAGGCAGCGGAGTTGGGCCCCAGAGTGTGTTGTCCCCATTGTTTTTCTGTTTTAATGTTCAGATCTTTAATCCATTTTGACTTTGGCTCAGTGAAGGTGATAGACCTGGATGAATGTTTAGTTTTTGACATGTACACAACAATTTTTTCCAGCACCATTTGTCAAAGTGGATACCTTTCTTCCAGGAAGCATGTTTGGCCTCTTTGTGGAAGATCAGGTGACTGAGTGTGTTTGTAGAGGCTACTGGATCTTTTAATCTTTTCAATTAATTCTCAGGTCTATTTTGTTGTCAATACCATGCTGATTTTACCACAGTAGCTTTTTAGTATAATATCAAGTCAGGAATTGTAATGTCTCCAGCCTTGTCTTTGTTCCTGAGGATTGCCTTAGCTATTCTAGGTCTTTTCTGGTTTCAAATAAATTTTAGGAATGATTTCACTAGGTCTGGGAGGCATGTTGGTAGTAGTTTGATAGGTATAGCATTAAATCTCTGCAAACATTTTGGGAGTATGGCCATCTGCACAATGTTGGTTCTTCCTATCAAAGAGCAGAGAAACTTTCCAATTTCTGAAATTTTCTATGATCTCTTTTTTTCAAAGTAGTGTAATTTTCCTTGAAAAGGTGTTTGACTTCTTTAGTAAGATTAATTCCAACGTATTTCATTTTCTGCAGTGCTATTGTAAAAGGTATTGTTTCTCGAATTTCCCTCTTAGTGTGTTTGTTATCTGTGTATAGGAATGCTACTGACTTTTCGATATTGACTTTGTATCTTGAATTACTTTATTAATTCTAGTAACTTCTTCGTGAAGATTTTGGGTCTTTCAAGTAAACTCATATCCTCTACAAATAATGATATTTTAACTTCTTTACCTATTCTTATTCCATTTATTTCTCTCTGTTGTCTAATTGCTCTAGCTAAAGATTCCAGAATTATGTGGAATAGGAGTGGAAATAGAGGACATCCTTGATTTGTACCAGATATGAGAGTAAAATATTTCATATTTTTCCTGATTAAAATTATGTTACTATTGGCTTGTCATAGATGGCTTTTATCAGATTGAAGTAGAGGCCTTCTACTCCATTTTTCTCTAGGTCCTTGAACATGAATGAGTTTGGACTTTCTCAAAATCCTTTTCTGAATCACTTGAGATGATCATATTTTTTTTTTTTAGTTTTGGCTGTATTTATGTAGTATATTACATTTATAGATTTGCATATATTGAACCATGCTTGCTTTGCTGGGATAAACCCTACCTGTTCATAGTGTGTGATCCTCTTGATAATTTTCTGTATTCTATTTGCTAGGATTTTTACATCTATGTCCATGAGGGAGATAGGCCTTTAGTTCTCTTTTTTTAGTTGTTTGTTTCCCTGGTTTTTGTATCAGTATAATACTTGCCTCCAGGAATGATTTTGGGATGATTGCTTCCTTTTCAATTTCATTGAAGAGTTTGAGGAGTGTAGGGATTACATCTTCTGTAAATTTCTTGTAGAAGTCAGCTGTGAATCCATCAGGTTGTGGACTTTTCTTTGTCGACAGCTTCTTCATTATATCTCGTATTTTATTTGCTGGTATTGTGTTATTGAGATTTGTTATATCTTATTGTTTCAGTTTTGGTAATTATGTTTTCCTTTTTAAGAAGCGGTCCATTTCTTCTGTGTGTTTTGTTATGTGAGAGCAAAGATTCTCAAAGTAGCTTTTGATAATTTTCTGCATTTGCTCTGGATGTGTGGCAATTACACACTTGTTATTGGTTATTGTTTATACCTGAATTTTTCTTTCATATTTTTGATGAGGTTAGGTAGGGGTTGATTAATTTTCACTTAATCTTTCAAAAACTCAGCTCTTCGATTCGTTCTTTTAATTGTTTTCTTTGACTCAATTGAATTAATTTTTGCTGTAATCTTTATGAGTTCCCCCGTCTTTGGGCTTTAGGTTTGGTTTGCTCTTCATTTTCTAAATGTTGGAGGGGCAACATTAGGGTGTTTATTTGTTTCTGTTCTGTTCACCAAAAGTGTGAGTTTACACCTATAAATTTCTGTCTTAACAAGTTCTTTCATAGCATTACATATATTCTGCTATGTTGTGGTTGAATTTTCATTGAATCGTAGATTCTGTTGAGTTTGTTGTTTAATTTCATCTGTGCCCTATTGGTTGCTGAGTCTGGTGTTGTTTCATTTCCATATATTTCTGTGTTTTTCTTTTATAAATTTATTTCCGGTATCATTGCATCATGGTCAGATAATATGCATGCGACAATTTCTGTTTTCTTGAATATACTTAAGCACGAGCGATGGACTAGTATGTGGTCTATTTTAGTAAATGAACAATGCTCAGCTGAAAAATAAGTGTGCATTCAGATGTGATTTGGTGGAACTCTCTGTATACATCCATTAAGTCTATTTGTTCTAAGGTTTGGTTCAGTTCTGCTATTTATTTCTTAATTTGTTGTCTGGTTAACTTACCTTTTAGGAATAATGAGGTGTTAAATTTTCCTGCTTAGACTGTGGTATTGGACATTAGATTTTTTTTCATTTCCTTTATGCTTTGTCTTTTATAGCTGGGTGTTCCTGTGTTTGTTGGGTACATATTTATGGGTGTTATAGCTTCCTCTTCAATTTTTCCCTTAACCAGTACTTAGTGGCTTTCTTTACTTTGTTTGATCATTCTTGGAAGAACCAAGATCTTCTTGCTTCTACTCAAAAGGTTTGATTCTTTATTAGAATACCCAGGTCAAGAAGGAGCTCTCACTCTAGAGGAAACTTGTTTTGTTTTAAGAACATATTATTGTCAGTGGTACTTTTTTTTTGAAGAATGACTTTGACTTTGTTAGCATTGAGCTTCCCAAGTGAGCTAAGGTCTTATTTTCTTGACATGCTGTGATTGTTTTACGTTGATTATTGATTAAATTGTATAGGAAACAACAAATTTAAACTTTTGCTATCCAGTTCATAATTCTTGGTGTGGCCTGCATGGCACCCTGGGGATCAAACTCCATTCGCTCTGTGTGCCCAATCCCCTGAGGTAACTGTGCGGCCTTCTCTAAAGTTAATGTTAACCTGCCTACTTAGTAACAGTGCTTTTTAAATACTAAAATATTTATTTCTCCATGTGTCTGTGAGTGCATTTGTATATTTGTGTCTGTGTTCCCCAAGTATTGTGGTAAGTTTATAAGTTTGTAAATTTAACTTTAGAAAGGTTTTTAATTTTTAATTTTCTTAGCGTGAAGTTAGTATTTTGTATAGTTCTATAATCATTGAACATTTAAACATGTTTTAACTTTGTTAAAATAAATTGTGACCTGAAAAAAAAAAAAAACTGCGTGAATTTCCTTTGTTCATGTTTTATTTCCTTTTCTTTCACTCCGTTATTTTCATTTATATATGCAGTTTGGTTTTCTTGCAGCTTATTTTAGTTAAGATGAAAGATTATTTCTCTGTCAGAATGTATTCACACATAGAGTAAGAGCTGAACATTAAGTTTTATTTGAAAGGAAATTTCAATGTTTAATTGCTTGATCACTCTTTCATATGTACCTCTGGTAGTGTGAGCAACAAATTTGGCAATAATAATACAAAATATAATACTCTCTTTTTCATATTCCATTCTTGTTTTAAAATCTATACATTTTTTACTGTCTTATATTACTTTGCTTTTGTTATTTGTTCTAGCTTTTGTTTGTGTTTGTCTACTTAAAAAAAAAATCTGTAAAAGCTGAATGTGTGTTGCTGGAGACCAACTCTCTGGATTTGAATTATAACTTAGGTAATAACCAACTGTGGGATTCTGACCAGGTTACCTCCTGTCCCTGATTCTGTTTCCTTGTCTATAAAAGGTGGAGAATAGAAGTGCCTACCTCAAACAGGTGCATTGAAGAATAAAAGACTTAATGCATGAGTCATTAAGTTGCAACCATCAAGTGTTATTAGTGTTGCGAATTTATAGCTTTTTTCAAAATGGTCAGCTACTTGGTGTGTTGAAGGTATAATTAATACTATAGTATGTGACCTAATAGGATATTCTTAATAAATGCCTTCTTTAAAAAGCTGAAATTCTGTGACAGGTGTACATGGAGTATTTCCCAGTCTTGTACCATTTAGGATTCAGAACCTAGAGTACAAGATCATGGAGCTGGGGTATTTTTAATCACACAAATCATCATTATGCTGCAAGGCTTGATGCCCCAAAAGGCGAGTAGCTCTGATCTGGAATTTCTTGCCTACTGGCTGAGTCTTACTGTAGCCAGAATGCAGGATTTGAGATGAGACTGGGTGGGAGTAGAGGGGGGTATTTCACACCATCAAACCATGCATTTGGAATTTAGTTGCAGGACAGAAAACTCATCACATAAATGTCCATCATTTATGTATATTCATAGAGTAGTTTCTAACATGTTTCTGAGTTTACATTCATCCTTTCCTGAACTCTTGGAAAAACCTGTGGTCTCTTTTCCTTATTTAGTGTTTTCTTTGAGCAAGCTTTAGGTGTGGAAATCAAGTAAGCACAGGAAAGATTGTTCTTTCTTCTCCAGTAGCAGGGTAGAGAGGCAGCGCCAAAGCTGCTGGTCTTTGCTTTGATATGGATTGTGGGTGCCATGCTAGAGGTGGAAGGGCACTGCCAATTGGAATTATGGCTGCTTGTTTGGCCCCACAGTCAGCATCTCTTCCACTAAGGACAGACCCTGAGGACAGCATATCTGAATACTTTGTGGGGACCAGCTGTAAGCCAGCCTGTCCAAGACGCTGGAATGCAACCAAAGGCAGGTTTATCTAAATCATTTTTATATTTGATCCAATGTCTGTCTGTCTGTCTGTCTGTCTGTCTGTCTGTCTGTCTGTCTGTCTATCTATCTATCTATCTATCTATCTATCTATCTATCTATCTATCATCTATCTATCCACATAGTCTCTCCTTCATCTATCATCTTGGTATATCATCTCTATTTACCATCTATGTATCATCTATCTCTTATTTAGCATCTATCTATCTATCTATCTATCTATCTATCTATCTATCTATCTATCATCATCATCATCTACCAATATTTTAAAGTGAGTATAATAATATCTGGACTGTAAAGTTAAGATTAAAATTAAAGTTGAAGGATATCCTCATGTAAAGAAAGATAATATGGGAATTGTTTCTTTTTAAAATAACTTTATCTACCCAACCCCTGGCCTGGCATGTGTGTAGGAGAGCTTCTGGCCTCCCTTGTGCCCACTGCACACCTCTGGACCTAGCCCAAACCTGGTGTGTGAGTGGACCTTCATCCGTGCTCTCCGGATCATTCCAAATCCCTCCAGAACCAGTCCAGGCCAGCATGTAGGTGAGAACTTCCGAAACACTCTCAAGATACCGCCAGACCCAGCCCAAGCCCAGGCCCGTGTTATGTGTGGGAGAGTTTCCATGCTCACCTTTGCATGTTGGATCTCTCTGGACCCAGCCCAGGCCCAACTTTTCAGTGAATCTTTCTGTCCTACTCTCTGGAAGGATCTAGACCCAGCCCAGGCCTAGCACACAGGCCTGGTGTGATAATCTGCAGTTGAACTCCTTGCAGAGAGGCTAGGAGCCAGAACCATTGAGATAATCCAGGAGCAGAACATCTTGCCAGAGAGCACAACAATTTCACTTCCACGGGCTTGAGCAGGAAAAAGCTGAGCACAGCAGCCAGACCCAATCCAGACACGACTGGATGAATTGAAACTTCTTACATCTGCACCTGGTAAGCTGAGATACTTTGCTAGACCCAGATCTAAAAGAGCATCATCCTTCTTGCTCTCTTGACTGAGAGAGGGGCCAAAATGTAACGGAAATGAACTAGTTCACCTGGAAAACACCAGGTACATCAAAGAGACATGATAAGACAGAACTTAGCAGAACTAACTTAGAATAAATTCCTAATTTAATATCTGCTTAGCTATACAGACATAATGATTGCTCTTACTGTATAAAATTTGAATCCATTAGTTGCAAAAGATTGTTAACTGCTAAATATTATTGTAGTCCTGTAAATAGGAAACTGTAACTGCTTTAAACATGTATTCTCTCTTGGGTAAAAATTTCAGTAGCTATTAAGTTTATAACTGCAGCAAAGCTCTACACCAAAGGTGAGGGGACAGTGCAATAGAAAATGATAAAGGGAAGAAGCAAAATATAATTTCAGGCTCCAAACCCATGCAGAACAAATGCAGACGATACTAGCACAGGAAAAATTGGAAATCACACAGCTGAAATATCTGAAGTAATAGCATCTGAAGTAAAGAAACAACTTCAGGAAAGAATAGAGGAACTCAAGTCAGAAATAAACTCTGGTAAAAAAAGAAACCTCTGAAGTAATAGTATCTGAAATAAAGAATCAACTGCAGAATCATATAGAGGAAAATAGATTATAAATAATCTCTGAAGTTAAAAAAAGGGATAACTGTAATGCAAGAATTAATAACTGCTTTTGAAAAAGACACTGATAAGAATTAAAGGACAATATTAAATGATGTAATCCTTGAATGAGTAATATAGGAAAGAAATAGAATCCATGAAACATTGTTAAAGACATAGAAGACTTAAAATCTGAATCACAAGCTTGCAGAACCATGAAAGTGAATATAGAGTTTCAGACCTTGAAAATGCCACAGACCTAGTGAAAAGTTAACAGTTATCTCTTAAAAAGAACTGGGATGCAGAAAAAAAAATTCATCACCTGCAAGACGATGCAGATGAATAAGGTGAGATTGATAAATATCAGTGAGAAATAAGGAATCAATGCAAATGATATGAAAATAACATGGGCAGATATAATAGAAGAAAACTTCCCAAATACAAGAAAACAAACCTACAGAAATCCAAATAACATCAACCCAATTAAAAACAACAACAATATAAATTAAACAACAACAGTGAGACATATAATATTCAAGATCCCAGAAATCAGCACAAGAACAAAACACAAAAAACCGCTAGAAGGTCCAGGGAGATGGTTCAGTAGCATAAGCATTTCCCTGGAAAGCGGAAGGGCCTGGGTTCAATTCTGTGTTACACACAAAAACAAACAAACAAACAAACAAATAAATAAAGCCTCTAAAGCAAAAAAGAAAATCACATTTAAAGGAAAGCACATCAGAATAATGGCAGACTTTTCTTCACAAACATGAAGTCAAGAAGAGCATGCAGCAGAGTACTTCAAATGTACTATGAAAACAAATTTCATGACAAAGAACAACTTCTGTGACAAAGAACTACTCAAGAATTTCATGATGACAAAGCCAACTCTACACAGACTACTAAAAATAAATGATCACAACTCCATGAATGATAAAAGAAAGAACTCATCAAATATGGCAAACAATTGAACACAGGAAAAAATGGAATAAACAACAGCAGGCAAATAACATGTCAATCGTAAGTAAATACATCTCAGTTATAACCATCAATGTAAACACTCAATTCACCAATTAAAAGAAATAGACTGATGTCGGAAGCAAAATCCAGCAATACACTGAACACAGGAAACCCACTTAACTCAAAGAAATTCACAGACTGAAAGTAAAAGGGTGGAAAAAAATACTACACACCCGAGCATTACAGAAAAATTCAGGGGTAGCAATCTTTGTAACAGACACTACTTTAACCCAAAAATCGTCAAGTTAAATAAAGTAGGCAACTACATACTGGTAAGGGGAAAAATCCAGGCAGAAGTGGTAACACTCATAAATAGTTATACACCAAACACGGGAGCACCCAACTGTGTATGATAGATCATGGTTGACATGAAAAATCTAATATCCAATTCCACAAACTTAACAGGAGAACTTAACATATATTTGTTGCAAAAAAAAAAAAAATAGGGTAAGTAGACAAAAACTTAGCAAAGAAGTACCAGAACTGAGCCAGAACCAGGAAAAAATGGACTTAGTGGATGTATGCAGAGAGTTCCACCCAAATACAGCTAAATACACATTTTTTTTCAGCAGCACATGGGACATTTTCTAAAATAGAGCAATACTAGTCCATAGAAAATGTTTAAGTGTATGCAAGAAAACAGAAATTATCCTGTGCATATTATATGACAATAGTGCAATGAAACTGGAAATAAATGACAAAAGAAAATAGCAAAAAAACATAAATGCATGGAAATTAAGCAACACTCTCCTCAGCAACCATTGGGTCACAGAGGAAATTAAACAAGAAATTTAACCTTATCTACAATTCAATGAAAATTCAAGCACAACTTATAAGAATTTATGGGATGCAATGAAAGCAGTTCTTAGAGGGAAATTTGTAGTTGTGAACTCAAACATTGGGAAAAAGAATGGGAACACACAAGATGGTTAAGGTAATGATTCTGAGAATCCTCACCATGTTTTCAAAACTAGAAATTAATGGGCAGGATTCTCACCATGACTAGCTATATATGCTCATAACTCTGAACTAAGCAACTGCACTGAAGATAGCAATGTGTTATACTAGGGTCTTGCTTGGAGTGCCTGCATTCTGGTCTTCTAAATATTTATTGCTTGTCATGTCATATGAGTTACTGCTATACTGTCTCCTAAATAAATATTTATTTTAAAAAAGAGTAATAAATTAAAACAAGAGAAAACAAAATTTGGCATAGGACTGTTCTTCTACAATGATGTATACAGTTAGATTTCTCAGTTTCTGTGGGAAAATATGTAATTATTTATCCCTGTTTTTAAAATATTCATTTATTTTTTATATTTATTGTATTTTCTTTCATATTTTTCACATTCTGTTGGGATTTAGAATTAAATATATCAATAATTGATGGAAAATTTATGTTCTATGTTAAGTCGAAGAAGTATGATATTCAGGAACATAGTGAGGATGAGCTGAACTGCCTATGTTATACGGTAATAATACTAAGCTTCTGTTCCGGAGGATTAATAACGTAAGTATGTAGACCAAAAATTAGAGAAAAAGAATGGCTATAATGACAGCCAACATTCTCCCATAGCCATTCAAGTTAAGTAAGGACTCAGGGCATAAGTAAACCCGTACTGTAACATCTCCTAAATCAGTTTTACTCCAAATTTACTGATCAAGGTCAGTATGGAGCCACAGAGAAAAGTGATTGATAATGTAGGCCATGCCTAAGGAGAGTCACATGGAGAGAAAAAATTTGCTGGGGTTTTAACAGAGAGCAAATTGGTCAAGCAATGGCTGTGACTCATCTACATTGTTGACAATGACAAAAGATCTACACGTTGATGTATAGGGTTTCAGGGTAATTCCTGGTGGGATTTGACTGATCTTGTCAGATATAGAAGTTACATTTCTTGTTATATAGGTCTTGCTTTATCCTGGTCTTAACCATTCAGCAGAAAAAATATAAACAGAAGGTATAAAAAGCAAAGCCATATTAATATGCTGAGCTATAAAATGCTCAAGTCAAGAATTTCTGATATTGTCAGTCCTAAATATAACCCACTACTATTATGGACTACTGCACTATATTGGATTATTTTCCTGAATTCACACACCTACAATATTTAAATGGCAATGGGATACCGTCTCTGACAAAACTAAACAAAAAATGGGAATACAAATGAAGGACTATTTTGTATTTGTATACGCAAAATTGTTAAGATAGATATATAGCTACTTTCTCTTAATGCAATGACAAGAACGATTTGTACTAATAGTGTTTAGACAGGATATCATGTCTGCATGTTGTACTATGAATATCCACTTTGAAGATAACAATATGCAATGTACTAATTATTGAAACTGTCTTACTAATTTGTTTTGAAACTGTCCCATTGCTATGTATTACTCAATAAAATTAATTAGAAAAGAATAACTTCTAAACCTTCATATATAAGTTGATGCCACTTGAAGATATACTCATAAGTGAAATAAACTACACTCACATGTGTAACTATCACATAGTAGCCCTAGTGTAATAGTCCAAAAGAAAAAAATAAACATTGAAAGGCCTAAAACAACTAAATGAAATGGAGGACTTAAGTAATAAACAATAAGGTTAGGGCAAGAAGAAAAACTAGGAAATATTGCAGGGACAAACCACACACTTATATACACAAGATTATTAAGGTAATGATAATTTAATGGAGATCAGGTTTTTGAAATTAATGCTTAATCAGTTGGATTCTTACTCTTACTATGTGTATGTACTGATATCTGTGAGCTAAGCAATCACACTGAAAATAGCAATGTGTGATACTAGAGCTATGTTTGCATTCCCTGTCATTCTGGTCTTCTAAAAATTTACTGATTCAAATATATCAATTACTGCTATATTCTCTCTCTAGTAAATGTATGTTTAAAAAACAATAAATTAAAACAAGAGACATTAAAATGCCATAGGAGTATGCTGCTATAATACTGTATATGATTAGATATCTAAATTTCAGTGAAAAGTTTCTGTTTATTTTTATTTTGTTACTATTTTTATTTTTCCCATGTTGTGGATGGATATAAGGTTTAGCATATTTATGATTGATAGAAAATGCTAGTTCTATGTTGTGTGTAATACATATACTGATGTTAAGCTCAACAGCATATGTTTTAGGGTAACAATATCATTAAGCTTCTCCTCTGGAGGGTTAACAACCTAAATTTGCAGACCAAAAAATATCAAATAGAGAAAAAGTATGTCCAACATTTTGGTCCTAGCCTTTCAGGGTCAGTGAGGACTGAGGACATAAGAAAATCTGTACTCTAACATGTTGTAGCTCAGTGGTGTCCCAAATTTTCTGATAAAAGAGATTATAGGGCTACAAAGGAATGTAATTGATTCCATTCCACTCAATGTGCCTAAGGAGAGTCACAAGGAGAGAAAATATTCCCTTAGGCTTTCACAGGGAATAAATTGATTAAGCAAGGGCCGTGACTCATACACATGGCTGACACTGAGAAAAGATCTACAAATTGTGGTAAAGGCTTTCAAGGTAAATCCTGAGGGGATTTGACAGACCTTGTCAGATACAAAATTTACATTTTTATTTATGTAGTCTTGCTTTACCTCCATCTTATTCATCCTGCAGAAAAGTATAAGAATGAGGTATAAAAATAAAGCCATTTTAATATGCTGAGCTGTAAATGGCTCTAGTGTACAATTACTATTGTTGCCAGTCGTGCAGACAACTTGCTACAGTCATTATTCTGTTGAATTAATGCATAATACGTGAATGGCAATGGACCCATCTCTGATAAGAGTAAACAAAAAAGGGGGTTATAAATGAAGTCCATATTATTGTGGAAAAAGGTATATATATATATATATATATATATATATATATATATATATATATATATATATATAGTATATTACGATATATAGTATATATGTACACACATATATATGTGTATATATATATATATATATATATGTATAGCAGTATATACAGAATAGCATGGATATACAGCTTCTTTCTCTTTGTTTAATGAGAAAACATTTTGAACTAATAGTTCTTAGACAAGATACCATGTCTGCATCTTGTACTATAAATAACTGCTATAAAGAAAACAATATGCAGTGTATTCATTATTATAACTGTCCTACTAACCTTTTTGAAAACCTTTACTGAGAAACAAAGAGCAATGGGACAGTTACAAATCAGATTAGGACAGTCTCAATGATAAATAAATTGCATATGGTTGTCTTAATCCTTATTCATTGTACAAGATGCAGACATGGTAACCTGTCCACAAACTCTATTAGAACAAATCTTTCTACTCATTGAATTAAGAGAACATAGTTGTGTATCTATCCTCCTTTGAATATACAGATAAATAATAATCATTCATTGTATTCCCTTTATTTGTTTAGTTTTGTCAGAGAAGGGCATTGCATTGTTATTTAAATATTATAGGTGCATGAATTAAGCCAAATATTGTAATATTGTCCAGTAGTTCATTATAGTAGTGGGTTTTCCATAAGACTGAAAATGTCAGAATTTGTTGACTTGAGCCTTACACAGTTCAGCATATTAATATGGCTTTACATTTTACACTGTATTGTTATAGTTTTCTGCTGAATGGTTAATGCCATGATAAAGCAAGACCTGTATAATGAGAATTGTAACTTTTATGTCTAACAAGGTTAGTCAAATTCCCTCAGGATTTATTATGGAAACCAGTACCACAGTTTGCAGATCCTTTGTCTGTGTCAGCCATGTAGATGAGTCATGGTCATTGCTTGAACAATTTGCTCCCTGTGAAAGCCTTAGAGAATGTTTTCCATCCATGTAACTTTCATTAAGCACAGTTCATGTCATCGAACATATTCCTCTGTGGCCCCATTATATACTTAAGGAGAAAATTTGAGACACAACTGAATTACATGATACTAGGTTATAAGTTCTCCTTTGTCCTGAGTGTTTGCTGACCATGAAAGGCTAGGGCCAAAGTGTTGGCTGCCATTGCGCCCTTGTTTTTCTCTAAATTTTGTATGCAAGTTATGTTGTGAACTCTCCAGAAGAGAAGCTTAATATTACCCTACAACATATGCATTTCAGCTTACCCTATATCTCTGAATATGAAACACCTTAGACATAACATGGAACAAGTATTTTCCATCAAGTGCTGGTATATTAAATTTTAAGTCCCCACAGAATTTGAACAAAAAATTTAAAATATAAAAAGAAATTTTAAAAGTAGGAGTAAACAATTACATATTTTATGTGGAAATATAGAAATTTAACCTTATATAACATTTTTTTCTTGTCCCTTGTTTTCATTTATTATCCAATTTTTTAACCAATGTGTACTTGTGAAACAGTAGGGCTGAATTGGTATGTCTTCACAAGCAGTATGTATTTAGAAGACCAGCACAATATGCATTCCAAGGATGAACCTACTATTAAATATTGCTATCTTCAGTGCAGTTGCTTGGTTCACAGGTATCAGTATATAAAGTTAGTCAGAGTGAGAATCCTACCAATTAATTGCTAGTTTCAAAAACTTGGTGATGTTTCTCAGGATCATTGCCTTACCAATCTTGTGCATACAAATGTATGGCTTTGCCCTTGACATGTTTCCTAACTTTTCTCTTTGACCTCTTTTCCTTGTCTAATCCTCAAGTACTCACTTTCCTTTTAATTGTTATACTTTCTATTTGTATTTCTTCTTTTGAGTTCTTATATTACGGATACTATGCAATATTTAAACATGTGGGTCTGGTTTATTTCACTTATGAGTATAGCTTCAAATGGCATCAACTTATATATGAAGGCTTCGAGTTTATCATTCTTTATAGCAGAGAAATATGCCATTGTATAAATATACCACATCTTTTTCATCCATTTCTCAAGTGAAGAGCCTCCTGTTTGTTTCAAAGATTTGGCTATCACAAATTGTGTTGCTATAAACATAGGTACACATATATCACTATGACATTTTCAGTTCCTCCAGGAAAATTCCAAGTAGGGGGATAGCTGGCTTGAATAGAATTTCCAGTCCTATTTTTTTTAAGGAGTCTCCACCCTGATTTCCATAATGGTTGTCTAGTTTACATTCCCACCAGTAGTATAGAAGGGTTCCCTTTTTCCTACAACCTCTCCAGCATTTGTTATTGTTGATTTGTTCATTGTAGCCATTCTTTCTGGGGTGAGATGGTACCTTCATGTTGATTTAATTTGCATTTCACACATGGCTGATGATGTGAGGCATTTTTTCATATATTTATTCGCTTTTTAAATTTCATTCCCTGAGAAGTGTGTGCTCATTTCAAATGCTCATTTCTGGACTGGGTCGTTAAATTTTGGGGCCCTAATATTTTTTTTTAGTTTTTTCTAAATTCTAGACACAGACCTTTGTCTGAGTGCTTATTAGTTCATATTTTTTCCATATATGTGTGGGTTGTCTTTTCATTTTGTTGATAATTTCTTTGGACATGCAAAACTTCTTGATAAGAGGAGGTCCCATTTGTTAATTCTTTCAAGTATTACCCTTATGATTTGATTTTTGTTCATTAACTTTTTCTCTACTCCTATCTTCAAGAGTTCCTTCCACACTCTCTTCCATGAGCTTGATTGTTTCTGTTTTAATGTTTAGATTTTTAATCCATTTTGACTTTATCTTAGTGCCTGGAGATAGATCTGGGTCAACTTTCAGTTTTCGGCATGTAGAGAGCTATGTTTTTCAGCACCATGTGTTAAAGATGCTATCTTTCTTGCAGTATGTGTTTTTGTCTCCTTTGTCAAAGATCAGGTGGCTGAGTGTGTTTGCAGAGGCCTCTGCGTCTTCTATTCTATTCCATTGATTCTCAGGTCTATTTCATTTAGAACACCAGGTTGCTTTTATCACAGTAGCTTTGTAGTATAATTTCAAGTCAGGAATTATAATTACTCCTGCATTTTCTTTTTTGGCCAGGATTGCTATTGCTATTCTAGGTCTTTTCTGGTTCCAAATAAATTTTAGGAATGATTTCTGCAGGTCTGAGAGCTATGTTGATGTGAGTTTCATAGGGATTGGGATCAATCTGTACAGCAACCTTGGAAGTATGGCTTATTTTCCAGGAGCAGGGAATTTCTTTCCATTTTCTGAAATCTTCTACAATTTGTTTTTCAGAGTACTATAATTTTCCTTGATTAAATATTTGGCTTCTTTAGTTAGATTAATTCCAACATATTTCTACTAACCTCTTTTGCTACTTCTTCTGAATAAAAGTAATATAAAAAATTGTGTCTCTAATATACATTTCTGCTATTGTTCATGATACTATGCCGAGAGAGAGAGAGAGAGAGAGAGAGAGAGAGAGAGAGAGAGATGCACAGATACTATGTCTTAGTTTTAATGAGTTAAAAAAGAGTGATATATATATATATATATATATATATATATATATATATATAATGTGTGTGTGTGTGTGTGTGTTTCAGCCATTTTAGACATGCATTCAATATAATCAGCAATTTGTCAAAAAGTTACAAAGTCAGTAAATGACTGTATATATTTATGTGTCTACATATTTATCTATGTATGCATCAATAGTTGACCCTATACTTTAGTATAATTCATTGTGCATACATATAATTTACATACAGTCCTATATGAAACAAACACACATATATGTAGTTATACATTACTGACATAAATGTATATCTATTCTTTAGCTCAATGAAAATTTTGTGAGATTAGAAATTCTTAAATGATTAATTTAGGTATGTGTTACTTTCATACTATTCTGTCCATGTACACTATGTACAATTATTAAAAATGTATATATTTTAAGAATATCATTCTAAGAGCCTTCCTCATATTTCCTAATATTACCACTTTGGAATCTTTGACCAAATGAGTTTTGATGGTATGTGTATTGTTATCTCTGGTTTTAGTTATTTTTATCTTATTGGTGGTATTGGGAAGTTGGCTTCATATTTCAAACCTGTCTTCTTATTTCAGATAGAACTAAACTAGGTTACTTATGAGAAGATAGGACTGTTACCTGCCTGCCTCAAGTATCTGGATGCAATTTAACCCATGTGCCCAAGAGTACATGCAAACATCATTTTTTTTTTTTTTTTTTTTTCCAAACTGGGAATTGAACTCAGGCCCTTGAGCTTGCCAGGGAAGCGCTTATTCCACTGAGCCATCTCCCTGGCCCGCAAACATCTAATACCAACCTGATGCCAAACATTGACAACTTGTGGACTGATTTTCTAATTAAATCCATTGCTAAACAGAGCAAGGAATGGCTTTTAAGCTTTTACTGAGTAAATTTTAAAGGCGTCTTGAAACCATAAAGTAACCACATTTATCTGAAAATCACTTCTGTTGTCATTTAGAATAAATGAAAATATGACTGAAATATATTTTTATATCCCCTTACTGAAAATATTTGAGCAGCATAAGCATAATTCATAAGTACCATTGATTTCATGTGTACTGAGCACAAGTGACTTTTGGCTTACTTTTCTGCAGAAATATCCTTCCTGTTTGATTAATGACCTGATTTGGTAGAACTGACACAATGAAGTACAAAGCCTGCGAGGCTGAATTCACAGCAATTTCTTTTCTCACTTCTGGAGCTTGAGAGTCCAGGAGTAAAGAACTGGTAGGATTGGATCAGTGTCTTCTGAAGATGCTCCCAGAGGGCTCCTTGCTCTTCCTCCTGTGACCTTTTTCTTTAAGTGTAGTATGAGTGTTCCTTTGCACATATAACTTTCTTCTTGTAAGGATACCAGTTAGACTTCATTAGGTCCACTCTAAGCCCTCTTAACTGAGTGAGCTTGTCTGTTTACATTCTGCAATACTGGGGGTGCAAGCCTCTGTATGTAAATATGTAGACAGACATAATTCAGCCCACTAAATTTTATTTTACTTCTGACCTCTGTATTTTAGGTTGTGCTGTTAATAGGTGAATGAGGAATAGCCAAAATGGTGATAATCAAAAGATTCACGTCAAAGTGTGATCTCAAAAGTCACATGATCAAAAGTCTGAACTTCGCTTCCACAATAACCCTGCTGATGTTTCAGGTACTGGCTTTTTCTCACAGCTTGTTAAAACCAAGCTTGTTACGCTGTGAAACACTCACAGCACAACTTGACTCATCTGCTTGTGTTCACTAAATTTTATCTGAACTTCAATAGCCACGAAATATTCCTGACATCTTTCCCATTACTTCTGTTATTCACTGCAACGGGGTTTCTCTTTGGTTGGAATGTGACATAGACATATAATTTTAACTTATGAAGAGCTATGAAATGTATATAAGGTTTCACAAGTCTCAATACTATTTAAAATATGAGCCCATGAACACGGAAAATACCATATTTGCCTACCTGGACCTGATTTCTATCCTCAGTAGGTTTTTATTTCTTTATCCCTTAAGCTATAGCTTTTGAAATCATTTCTCATAGCCTTTCTTAAATTCAAGTCTGTCTGTCTATCTATCTATGCATGTATGTATCTATCATCTATCTATGTATCTACTGTTTTTTTTTTTTTTTTTTTTTTTTTTTTTTTTTTTTTTTTTTTTTTTTTTTTTTTTTTTTTTTTTTTTTTTTTTTTTTTTTTTTTTTTTTTTTTTTTTTTTTTTGCGGGGGGACCTGAGGATTGAACTCAGGTCCTTGCACTTTCCAGGCAAGAGCTTATTCTACTCACCTATCTCCCCAGCCTCCTATGTATCTACTATATATACCTTACATATCTTTTTCTTTTCTGCCGCCTACCACCTGTATGTAATCCACTTCTCCATGACTCTACTCTTACCATGGAGCAATCCTGATTTTTCTCCATTCAGTTTAAGCTGTCTGGGCTGGGGCGATGGCTCAGTAGAATAAGCACTTCCCTGGCAAGCACAAGGGTCTGAGTTCAATCCCTGGTTCTGTCAAAAAAAAAAAAAATGAAACTGTCTTCCAGTCTAGCTTTTATATCTTTTCACCTCTCCATTTCCTACATTGCCACCTTCATTTTCTTGTTCCCTGACTTCCAAGGTGGACTCTAGGATAGGTCACATTAACAACTGTAATAAATAAAAAACGTAGACTCTTAGCATATAAAATATTGAACCAAACACATCACTTTGCATGTATTGGAGTGACATTAATGCTTTTTCAATTTGCATTGCTTTTGTCAGATTATAGTGGCTGTATTATTTTCTATTGATCCAAAATTGTACAAAGCTTTATTGCACACAGAGAAGAAATTATAAATGTTAGTTCAAGATTCAAGTAATTACAAATGATCTATCATATTCTTATTAGAACATAAATGCTATTTGCAAGATTTGTCTCATAAATTATAAACAGAGTAGAATTGTTTAGAGGAATCTAAACTTTAAAGAAAAAAACTTTGTTGTTAATGAACTTTTTAGTCCTTTAATTGTTGAAATGAAACTACCAGAACAACAAAAATGCCCATGGATGAATCACTGCTTTTTATCACCTGATATAATTGGTGACAGCACAGTGCTAATGCATTAAGAACATTGATTAGATTTCTAAATAAGACTGTCATTAGACTCCTCTGTTGTAGATGAAATTCTTCATACCGGCTAACATGGTACATAGGACTAATATGTATGTAGTGTCTTCATGGGAAAATCTAGATAAAAGGTCCACCTCAATTTGCAGGAATATAACAGTGGCATTTTTTGTATTTTGGGGGTAGCATATTATATTACCCAATGTTGCCAAGATGTCAACGTTAAACCTATTTTATTCACACTGCTTTCAATTTGAAGAATTTTTGTGAATTTTGTTTTAAGAGAATACTCTCTTGAGTAATTCTAACCTTGTTTTTGAATAAAGATTCTTAAAAATCAAAGTGTAATATCTTTCTAATTGTTTAGCTATTTGCACTTCTTGAAATTGCCATATGATTTTAGGCTGGTGTGCAAGTCTGAAAATAACTCAGAATTAATACATACTGTTGAGGTTGATGGTACAGTTCCTCAGAGGACTGTCTTCTTTCAGATAACAGCCACAAGCTCAGGGAGTTCCAAGTCACCTATACTTCTGACCAAGTGTCTATTAGTTCATTCAACATGATCTTTTCTGTTTCCATAGCTTACCAAAATGATTTACATAACTTAAGAAAGTGCTATGCTTACTATTACAGTTTCTTATAAAAGCAAAGCATCACTATCAGCTGAAAGGAAAGATGTACAGGGCAAAGTTGAGGTACGTTCCAAATGCAAACCCTTTCTTCCTCCCTTCCTCTCCAGACACATGATACATATCATCAGGTTGGGAGCTCACAGAGATTGTTTTGGGCTTTGATTCAGGTCTCATATGAATATGATCATTTCGTGGCCCAGGATCAAATGGATAACAAAGACATTTCTATGACTCAGCCTATCTAAATCTATCAGCTTTCATGTTAAGAACAGTCAAATCATTATGGAATAAAACCCCATCATTGTATTTTTTTTTTTTTTGTTAACAACTGGCATCTACTCCAGTAAGGAGGCAGTCAATGTCTCTTTAATAATAAGCACTTATAATTCCCTGGAAAATGCCTTGTTATCTAGAGGACCTGTTTATTGTTTGTGGCACAAATTACCAAACGATGTAATATAGTTCTAGAGCTGATGCCACATTGATAGATGAAAAGTGGACCCCAACCTTTTCAGGGTGCTCTTCTCTGACTCACAATGCTATTGCACTGAAGATAGCACTGATATTATAATTCCAATTAATGGTGGTGTCTCACATCTCTACATATAGACAATGCAATCAGAATCTTGTGTAGGGTCTCTAAACCAAGAAAAGCATAGATTGCCCAAGTCTAATGTTATTATAAATTTCAATTTCTAACTAATCAACAGCTGGTATAGAAGAGACATTTATGGAAGATCACTCATGTTAAGTAAATATTTCGCAGTGTTCAGCTAATGCTAATACTGAGAGACTGGGGAGGTTAGACATGAATATTCTAATAAATATGTAAAGAAGAGTATTATAGTGAATTCTGTAATCTACCTGTAAGATGAGCATCATTACATGGTGTGTGTTTCATTTTAATCTGACTACAGTAGAACTAATTAGAAGCTCAAACTGAACCAAACAAACTGAAGTCAGTCTAGCACTAGACTGGAGGGGTGAACAGCTGGTGTGGCCCTAAAAGTCGCTAATGAGAAGCCCTGGCATGTGAATCATGGTCACATTGCCCACAGGAAGTTCATTCTGGCTTTAGCCTAGAGAACATAGCTGGGAGAGAGATGACTGCACTCACAGAGAAGAGAGAGTACCTGGAGGCAGTAAATTCCTTGTGTGAGAGGCTGTGCTGGATCAGAATAGTAGACATGGGAGTTAAAGCGACATGGGTCCATCCAAAGTGTGATTAGGAGGTGAGACCAATAAGGCTTATGGTCAGGTGAGTGGTTGAAGGAGAGGGAGAGAGGATAGGAGAGAGAGAGAAAAGTGAGAGCTGATTCTGGTTTTCTTGTATTTAATTACATATCAAATATTTTACGGAAAAATATTTAACAACTGAAAACTGTGTAGGCATTGAGGATGGAACAATGAGTTAGACTGACAGAGGACCTTCACGCCTCACATTTGAGAGGGCACCAGAAAGTAATCAAATTAGTGAATATACCTATTTGGTTTTATTAACTGCATGAGGGTTAATACTGCTAACAAAATGGATGAAGTGGGAACACAAAGCAAACAGATCGGGCAGAATATGAGCTGGAGCACACTACAAAGATCCTCACTGGACCAGCAAGATAGCTCAGCGAACTAAGTGCCTGCTTTAGCAAGTGCAGTTGCCAGCGTTCAATCCCGGGTCCCCCATGCTCTGCTGGACCTGCCTGCAGGGCACACTGAACTGGTAATTGAGTTTGGGTGTGGTGGCGCATGCCTGTAATCTGAGCACTGGGGAGGGTGAAAATAAAAGGATCACCATGAGCCTAATCTGCATTCTGAGACCCTAAACCAAATACACAACGAAACAAACAAAACAAAGCAACAGATATCCTCACTAATTCTTTAGGAAGATTTTATGAGTCAGCATTTTTGTGATGAGCTCATCGTAGCTAAGATAATCAACCTATCACAAGAGAAGGTGTATTCTGCACATGTTTCTTGAAGTACACTTCAACATTGAGTGGCCCAGTTGCTTTTGGTCTTTGATGGTGTTGAATGATTAAACAATTGCTTAATACTAAGAATCAGTGAGGAAGTGAGTTCATGGGTCCCCTTCGAGGCATGCTTCTGTGACCTAATGTGGTAAGGAGGCTCCTTCTGCTAAAACTCTACAATACCTACCAGTTTTCACCCTTGTAACTAATCCTGTAACACATGGGTCTCTAGGGCACATTTTGTACACTCAGACCACAGCCCAGGGTTGTGAAGGGAAACAGAAAATTCCAGGTAAGTTTTAACGCTACATAATATACATATTTTATATGATTTATAAGGAAGCATCTAGGATTGGCCCATGGTAGGGATGGAAATTTAAGAAACTATGACAATGATCCCTGTAAGAAGCATGTGAAGTGGATGAGAGTTTGTCATTCCTTGAGGGGGAGGAGGAGATACTTTCAAAAAGCATGGGAGTTAGGATAGGTCCGTCCTGAAATCCCAGTACTTTGGGAGGTTGAAGCAGGAAGATTGCAAATTCAATCTCATCTGGGCAATTTAGTGAGACCAATGAAGGAAAAAGGAACAGGAAAAAGAACATAAGACAG
Organism: Ctenomys sociabilis; assembly: GCA_004027165.1. Taxonomy (NCBI): domain Eukaryota; kingdom Metazoa; phylum Chordata; class Mammalia; order Rodentia; family Ctenomyidae; genus Ctenomys; species Ctenomys sociabilis. The sequence goes on from PVKA01012752.1 coordinate 24,616, forward strand.
AAAAAGAAAAAGAAAAAAAGTAAAAGAAAAAGATAGACGCTGAGATTGTAGCTCAGCAGTGGACTGCCCAAGTGATCCTTCTCTCATGAGGACTTTTAGCAGAGTTTAGTAGCATTAGGTGCTGAAATATTTGGAGGGGGCAGTTAGATGGCTGTGGAAGATCCCTGCTACAAGCACCTAGAAGTGAAGCAAACTTTGTGGTAACTAAGGGAATGAAGGATGTATTTAGATGTTAGTTTTGTGGAGCCCTGGCATATGCCTTGGAGGAAGTTAGCTGCAGATGCTGATCTGAGGAAAAACTTCAATGGAAGATGTGATTAATAACCATTACACTGTTAGGAGGCCTCTTCAAACTTCGTGATTCACTATTAACTACATAATGGGCAATAATTTGTAAAATCAGAAGCAAGTCTCAACTTCCAAGCACAAATGCTATTTTACTTTTCGCCCCTTGTTTTCGTCACCTTAGTTATTTTATGACTGCAACTTTTAAATCATTTTGAAACAATTAGACTCACAGTCTAAGAAAAGCAGGTATGAGGGTATTCCTCAGTATCATTCTAATTATCTCAATTGTGCCTTTTAGCTCTTGGAAACCCTCATGAGAGACAAAATGTTCACACTCAGGAGAATTCTCATTAACAGGCATGGAATGTCTGGAAGGGTCTGATTTTCCATAGGGGCTTGGCAGGAAGTTATTAACAGGCTTATGCATTTGAATTCATTGAGAGTGGAGCTAAATTTAGCCTACTACATTAAACAGCATGCTTTTTCATCAAGGGAGTATGGAATTGTGTCAGTGTTCTATTTCATGGCAGATTTATTTTGTAATGTGTTATGATATATTTACATGTATTTCTATTAAAATGGATAACATTTTTCATATCTCTTGCTGTTACTCAATTTAAAAAATGATGGAAAATTACAATGTGATTATTGTGAAGATTTCCAAAGATAGACATGGAGTCTTGTTTGTATATTCGTGCATTTTGTGGTTGTATCTTGGTGATTAAAATTTTTTTCATAGGTATGCAGTTTGTCATAAATCAAAATGCTTGGGTGTTATAGTATACATTTTTTCTAAGTGTAACTTCACTTCTTCCTATACATCACCTCTAACATGTTTTATAATCATTCATGAGCAGATTCCCACAGTGATAAGTATGACCAGAAGCCTTTGTGGTTTTGAGTTTCTGGTATGAAGAACTGTGATTCCCTTTCTCTCTTTTTTTCTATATGCTAGGTGTTGGTTATCTAGTGTATACAATTTTAAATTTTATCTTTATTTTTATTTATTTTTCATGTATATATTTGGTACAGGGTCTCACTACACAGCTTGGAGTCCTAGTGCTCCTCCTGCTTTCAACCTCCCCAGCGCTGGGATTACAGGCATGCAGCACCGTGCTGGAACTCAGTTACCAGCTCAGCATACCCCAGGAACCTGGCTGGCATGGTATGTGTGACCAAGTCTAATGCATACATTTTAAATGATGGTGATTTCCAGACTCTATCACACTAGCATGAGAGTGAGAACACTGCTGTCACAGTTGGTTGTTGTCCATCGTCTGTGCTACTTCAAGTATCCCTTACATGAGTTTTCATGTTTTTTTTTCACATTGAACATGAGGTTTTTATAGAGGAGGGTGGTCTCATCTATCAATGAATCTCATAATGAAGAAGAAAAAAGAACCCCGAGTGGGGTCTCTGTTGAATTGGCTTAGTGATGCAATGTCATTGTATCTTCCTGAAGTAGTGGTTCTGGGTGCTGTTGGCCGTATCCTTCTAATTGGGGACAGTGGTATGCAGTCTGACAGGTCCTGAAGCTCAGAGCACACACTGAAGAAACTCCTTGGTAGCAGCCCTGTTTAGGCCTCTCACTGCAGAAAATTTTACCCGAGTGAAACCTTTCAGTAATGGGAGTTATAGTTTGCTTACATAGCTGCTAAAACAACCCAAAACGGATAGGAGAGACTGATGCAAATTGACATTTTTTACAACTTTATTCCTAAACTAAATGAGATTTTCAAAGGTAGGAATCATTATTCAAAATTGTTTTAGTAACTCTGGATGTATTTGACAAAATCAAGGAGGAGATTTCTATTTTTTTCTAAGTAATTCTTGTCAATTCAAATGTTCCAATTTTTAGGAAATATATTGTGTCATTTTCATAGACATTTCTCTTACTTTCTTGTTTCACAGAGGACAACAGGGAGTTATGTGTATAAAGGTATGGGTTAAACATATAGCCCTCCTTCAACAAAGAAGATGAGTCTTTTTATGGATGATGTGAATATGCCATAGTCAATAAATAGGAGATCAGGTGCATTGATTTCCTTGCATGTTTTCTTTCTTTAATTGATCACTGGTTTATTGTTTAATGAGTAAATATTTTTATCCTTTTCATTATTCAATTTCCGGACTCTAATTAGCTTTATTCTTTAGAGAAAAATCAGAATTAGCTGCTGGGGAACAGACGGAATGACACTTTAGTTCTGAAACTTGTCATTCTTAGGTTACTAATGAGATTGACTAGAAGCTAATGGAACTGAACAGATTTAATAACCGAGAGAAGCCTGGTGAATTTACTAGTGCTGTGGGCATCCGGTTCCTGGCAGCCATGACCCCTCTGGAGGTGGACATGATGACATAACTCAGCTCCTCAAGAGACAGCTCTCCTTATTAACTGCTCATGCCCTCTGAGGTTCCCATGAGCAAGATCTGTGGTAACATGAGCATCAGGGCGGCATTCGGGCGGCACAGCCACTTGTTTTCCTATGGGAAATTTTCCACCAGATGTCAATCCAGAACAGTGGGTGGAGCCTTATTCTTCTCCTTCATCACTTTTCAGTAGTGTGTTTTTGATTTGTATAGAGACATTATAGACGTGCACTGAACTGGATGCTTAGTAGGTCTTTTATACTTGTTATTTTTTTCTCAGAGAAATTTTGTTTCACAGTTCTGAATGGAAATTCTACAAACAAAATACTGAAGACAGGTAGTATAACAGCTGCTCTTTCCAGAGTTATTCATCAAACCAACCTTAATTGAATTTTTTTATATGAATACTTACAATAGAAATGGAAACAAATTATTTAGCTTTTTAGGGGTCAATAACAATTATGCCAGATTTTCATAATGGAAAAATTTGGTGACAATTACAATACCAAATGTAAAGTTCTTATTTTTTTTTCTCTTCCCAGTGAACAAGTATATATGTAATGAAGTCACATCAATTAAAACATTAAGTAGAATATGGCAAAATACAAAGAATAACATCACAGAGGGAAACAAAATTTTCCAGTAACATTTTTTTTCTTTCACAAACACATAACAACAGAAATCATTCTTTCTTGAACAAAAATAACGAATTTTGATACAATAAATGGGTTTGTTTTTGCACTCAAAATTATTTCATTCTTCTTAAACTCTAATATAGGGCTGGAATTTAATTATATTAAATTTATTTCAATGTCCACTACCCATTAGGTATGTACCTAATGTCAATACATTTAAGAAATAGATCCAAAAGAGATGACATTCTGATGGAAATTATCCCAAAATTAGAGAACATCTCCCAGAAACTAGCTTTCATTGTTCTAGTTTTGGTTGCCGATTTCTTAAGCAGGCAGATTGAACAGCCAGTTAATAAAACAATGAGATTGTCTCTTGACGGAAAAATATGACTATAATCCCATGTAAGAAGTATATATATTTTTGGTAGATAAACCAGCCCATAAAATGATTTTGATTAAATAAATAATGAGAAGATAAGGACAAAGAATAGCTCCAGTCTTGTCATCAGAGTTACTGAAAGGATTGTACTCAATTATAGACAGATTAAATTCACACCACTTAATTGAGGAACTTCTAGCAGGTTATGTAATCATATATATTTAACTGAGTAATATAAGTGCATTTACAATTGAGCTCAGAATCGGTCTTTGCAGAAAAGTAGTATAAAGTTATAGACAACTCCCTCATAGATTTTCATTTATAATTTCTGAAGCAGGTATCACCAAAAAAAAAAAAAAAAAAAAAAAAAACTCATTCAGTTTAACCTAATTAATTTCTAGCAAGCAAAAATGTCATCCTAGAACCCTGTGGCAGTAATCTGCTTTCAGAAACAGCAGTGAATAAGGTTTAAAAATTGGATGACATTTGAATGATCTACACTTGGGAAAAGTAGATTAGAGAGCATGACTATAATTATTCTTCTACTACGTGGAGAGTTTTACACATAAAACAAATAGAAATATTTAAAAAATACTTGAGAAAGCAGCATAAAGGCAAAATTTTAGACAACTTTGGAAAACAAACACTTGTCTTTTTGTACATCTCCGTTTATATACTTATTGGTGTCACTATTGAATAATATTGAATTAGTGCAGGCAGAGTGTTCAGTGGTCTTGTCTTCTGTCCCTCTCCCCAGTGTTCTCTCTCTCTCTCTCTCTCTCTCTCTCTCTCTCTCTCTCTCTCTCTCTCTCACTTGCTCTCCTTTTGCTCTACTGGGCATGGAATGCAGGCCGTATACAACTGTTTTACCATTCAGAGACATCCCCAAACACAAAAAAGTATTTTGCAATCAATTCTTCATTGTGATAAATTTTGACTTGCTTGAACCTATAACTTTTACTGATGTTCAGAAAAGAAACAATATTAACAAAATTTAATATCTGATAATTTGTTAAAGTGCTATTGCATATGTGCAAATTCTTCAGTAAAGTGCTTTTGATTTTAAGTGAGCTTCTTCAAGTGACAGCTCAAAATTCTATGACTGACTCCCTTTGCAGGTGTGATTGGATTAGGTTACTACTGAATTCAGAGGGGAATTTCAGAGGAAGTAAGAGATGTGGTGATGAACTTATTCTCTGTGATAGGCCAAATATGGCAGATGACCAAGATTAAAGTGCTCTGTACGCCTGTAAAATTCCATTATATGTTTAACTTTTGAGATATTTCTAGGATCTGGCAGGAATGCTGAACATTACTTCAGAGGTCATGAGAGCACCAGATGTTGTGAGGGCAGAGAGAGAAAACAGTTAACTTTGCTATTAATTATGAATCCTTAGTATTTTGATTAATTTACATTTCTTTATATTTTTTCAGTAATTTTACTGAGAAAAAAATAGGAATGAGATAGTTTCAAATCTAAGTAGTAGGACAGTTTCAATAATAAATACATTGCATATCGTTCTTAGTGGACATTCATTGTAGAAGATGTAGACATGATATTCTGTCCAAACATTACTAGAACAAATCTTTCTATTCATTGAAGTAAGAGAATGTAGCTGTATATATCTATCCTATTTTTTTTTTTTTTTTTTTTTTTTTTTGTGGAACAAGTGATTGAACTCAGCCCCTTGCTCTTGCCAGTAAGCACTCATTCCACTGAGCCATCTAGCTGGTCCTTTATCCTAACTATTTTGAATATACAGATACCAAACAGTTGTTCATTTGTATCCCTTTTTTTTTTGTTTAGTTTTTTAGAGAAAGGAATTCCATTGTCATTTAAATATTATAGGTGGGTAAATTAAGCAAAACATTCCAATATAGTCCAGTAGTCAATAGTAGTAGTGCATTTTCTGTAAGACTGGTAATGTCAGAAGTTGTTGACTTGAGCCTTTTACAACTCAGCATATTAATATGGCTTTACTTTTTATACTTCAGTTTTATACTTTTGAGCTGCATGGTTAAGTCCAAGATAAAGCAAGACCTATACAACAAGAAATGTAGCCTTTGTACTTGATAATGCATCAAATCCCCACAGGATTTATCCTGAAACCCTGTACCACACTTTTTAGATTCTTGGTTGTCCTGTCCAGTGGGGAAGTCAACAAGGGTCACCTGGGAGAGGAGCGGGGAATGAAGGAGGGGACAAAGGACAGGAGACGTGAGAAATGGAGACAAGACAGGATTCTGATCAAGTTTCGTTTATTCAAGGAAGTGACACGGCTTTTATAGTAGGGGGAGAGGAAGTCAGCATCACCAATGACGCAGGCATACTAAGGCAATCTTATAGGCTAGAGGCACTCATGTGATCCGCTGGAGGAGTATGAAGCAGGAAGTCATGACGTGGAAGCTTTGCAGGAAGAGAAACCTATTTCCATAAGAAAATGGAGGCTCCAGAGCTATTGTGCCCCTCACAGGTCCCCCTTTACATATATATATATATATATATATATATATATATATATATATATATATATATATATAGTTATATATATATAGTTATATAGTTATATATAGTTTTATATATAGTTATATATAGTTATATATAGTTATATATATATAGTTACACATATATATAGTTACATATATATATAGTTACACACATATATAGTTACATATATATATAGTTACATATATATATAGTTACACATATATATAGTTACATATATATATAGTTACATATATTATATATATATAGTTACATATATATATATAGTTACATATATATATAGTTACATATATATATAGTTACATATATATATATATATATATATATATATATATATATATATATATATATATATATATACCATATATATATATTATGGCTTCTGTAGATGGCTGATTCCCTTGAAGGGGCAGTGCCTGTCTTAGGTTGAGGCATCTTCTATACAGATCCGACACAAATATTACCCTTCATGGGAAGGCAGGGCAGCAAATGGCCCATCTCCTGTCTTAGGTGGCGGTCAGTGTCTCGTTTATGCCTTTCATTACCCATCGCTGGCTAGCCTCTCCATCTCACCAAGGGTGGGAGAACTAGGAGGTTTCCAGACCCAGATCTTCATAAGCTGGGTGGGCTCCAATAGAGCATTCCTTGTCAGCCATCTCAAGCCTATGGTAATGGATCTGAATAGATTTCATTAAAGCTGAGTCCTCTGCCAATGAGTCAACTTGGTCTTGTAGGTCCTGGATGGAATGAGATAAAGACTGAACATCGTTAATCAGCTGATTGAATAGTTTGGTATAGGAATGTACTGCTATCCCCAATTCTGTCCCTCTCATACCTATTGCTCCAGAAATGTCCATACCCAGCAAGAGTGGGATTAATTGTACCGCCCTTTTTAAGTGGTCTAGCACATATTCAAGGCTAGGAACTGGCATTGGTTTATCCCCAGGAACAATATCAATATCCAGGAGAAAGGTAGCCATAGCGCAGAGACCAGTCCAATTTACAGGTAAAAATGTAAAGGCTAAACTTCCCCCACATATAAACACGTGTCCCCTCTTGGGGCAAATAGAGTCACTGTGATTGGACATCTGACTACAGTTGGTAAAAGTGACAAATCTAACATCAACACAGTAACCACCACTGTGGATGTTCCCTATATACAGGAGTTTTTGAAAGCCATAAGATGTACCCCATAGGAGAGGCCAGCACTACAATTCTGGTGTTTCAGATCTGCAATGCTATGCGGGGTAGAATGTGAGGGAATAGTGAGGGACATGGGGGTGCCTAAGGTCATGCACAGCCAACAATCTTTAGCCAAATCAAGGCTAGAGGCATTAAAGGCTTTGTGAGTGGCTGTTGATTGTCCATTGGCATCCAAATTTTAAAAAAATTGAGGATGAATAAAGAATGAGATAAAATATTTCTAGGTGACCCCCTTGTAGGGTACCATTCTCCCTTTTCTGTTTTATAAGCATTTTTAAGCTTTTATTAGCTCATTTTATAATTATCCATTGACCTAAGTCTCTGTAGAATAACAGACAAGTTACACATTTTTATAGACATTCAGAAATCAAAACCATATAGAACACTGTAGTAAGACAATCTTGATGACATTTTGATATACGTCAATATTTTGTTTTGCTTTGTATGACACTTTTAACCAATTATCTCTACTTATTCAAAGTTGTTTCTTAAGAGACTATTGAGATTATTGGGAGCTCCTCATTAATGAATAAAAACGTTGGCCACACCTCTTATTCATTAACTGGACTCCTCTCTTAATGTTTTTCACTTTGAAGAATTTTTGTTTAATTAGCTTAAACCTTATGATGTATATAAACAATTTTAATATCACTTTAAGGCTATTAACTTAGGAAAAAGTATGCTTTAAAGTCTATATCAAAAAATTATATTTGGAACAAATTATCAAAAAAAAAAAAAGAAAAAAAAGGAGCAGTTGTTCATTGAAAGACACAAAAACATATAAACACACAGACACATAAACTCCTTAAAAAAAATCCAGAGTGCACTCAGATATTTGGCCAAATTAAAATTATAGCAATTGTATTACAGGTTTTAGGAATTTTATAAGTAGATTAGTCACATTTTCTTATTTATCAATTATCAGAGATCTCTCCAAAGGACCCTTGTTAGCCTTTTTCTTCTTATCTGGTTTGTCGTTTTATTGCTGTAAAAGTATAAAAATTTAATAGTAGATACTGACAAGTGAAATTGGCAGGATTGAGTTCCCTTTACTTTAACAGAATTTTGATCATACAGTGGCCTTTGGAGGCCACCACTAGGTCTTTTATTATTTAAATGGTGTGCCAAAATCAAGTAACTGTTTAAACCCCTTGACTTTTACACATTATTTTAAAGTTTTACATTTGTTTGTAAAATATCAAAGCCTTACTTTTAATATTTTTAATTTAGGACAGTAAAAGAAGCAATCAAACTTAACTAGGAATTAAAAAAATTTAAGTAATCTTTTAAAATACCTTAGAGCAATGGCCTTACACCTTTGGAGCTGCCCCACCTAGAGGCCACCCACATTTGCATTTGAAAAGCCATTAAAATGCTTTCCTTTAAGCAATTTTTATTTTCTAACCAACTATTTAGTTTTAACAATTTCAAAATTTTCAGCAAAGATGACCCATTGTGCAACATAAGAATCTGGTGTGGTTTAAACAATGATTTGGGTGGATAGAATTACAATTTTGATTTTCCTGTATAAATAGCACTGATTACACCAAACAAAACCTGTAGACCTTTCAGCACTGGGGCTATCTTTGGTTGATTTCACTCCACAGGTGTGCTGGTCCAGCTGCTAGGATCAGCTTAATGTTCTTAGCACTTAAAAAGGTTTTCTTGAGCCCACATTACCTGAAGCTTTAAAGGAGCTAGGGCCCTGTAGCCATGGCTTCTGCGGCTGAACCTATCTTGCAGATGTCTATCTGGGTCAGCCTAGGATGTGAGCATACTCCCCATCTCAGTTTGTGCCCTTTCCCCTGACAGTGCCCAGTCACTTGAAACCAACTGTTTGCAATTTAAGAGAGCCCTTTTTGCACTTTTTAGCAGTGACCAAATTCTCCACAGTTAAAACATTTATTTTTATTTTGTTGTGATGAAAATTGTTGAACCATATATCCTTATGGGCGGCAGCCATAGCAAGACCCTGTTAGTAAGCAGCTCCAATATCAGAACAGAGGCTTCTATAGCCCTTTAGGTCAGCTTCTTTTTGCATGGTCTAATAGCAGCTTGGCAGGCAGCATTAGCGCTTTCAAAAGCTAATTGTCTGACAAAGTCAGAATTTTGTTCCACATCACCAAACAACCTCTTATCAGCTTGAAGCAGCTGATTAACAAAATCTGCCAAGGGTTCTCCCAGACACTGTCTTATTTTAGTGAAGGAGGAGGTAGCCTCCCCATGGGAGGCAATCCTAGTTGCTGTCAACTGGATTTGAGAAAATAGCCCAGCATCATATCTAGATTGTGCCTCTATTGTGTAGAAATTTTCTGTGCCTGCCAACATCTCATAGGTCCAGCCATTGCTTGTCTCAGCATTCTTTTTAGCAGTGGACTCACAATTATCCTGATATTCAGACTTCCAGAGCAAATAATCTCCATCGGACAAGGTGGCCTTGGCTGACGTGTGCCAGTCCTTAGGGGTGAGCCATCCTTGAGTCATGGAATCCAGTACAGTGAGTGTATAAGAGGCCATCGTGCCATACTGTGTTATAGTGGTCTTTAGTTCTTTTAAAGATTTTAAGTCAAAAGGTGTGTGTGTTCTGATAGTCTGAGGCTGTTCCCCTTTGTTTCCCGCCCTTTGTGTTTTGGTTACAGGAAATGCACAGTTGGTGGCCATTTTGTCCTTAGGGTTTGGCAGAGAAGAAGAGGGAAGTAAAATGACAGATGCCTTGTGGTCAGCCCTCTTACTGTGAATTACTGCAAGCTCTTGGATGAGGTAAAAACACTGTTTCTCTAATTGAATCTGTTTCTGGAGGTCTCAAACTTTATTTTCTAATCCTGTAATCACGTTAGAAGACACCACTTTTTCCATTAAGTTCAGAGAGGTTGGAATCTGTGTCAATAGTGGGCGGTATTTAGAGGCCTCATCACCCAGGGTTTTCCAATCTACGGTTTCCTTCTCAGAGCCGCCATTATTAAGTGTCAGATTCTGAAGGGCAGACAAATCAGGGTACATGCTGGGAATCTCGGGGGCAGTGAGTGTCTGGGAAGTCACAGCCTCTTTGTCAGGAGGAGCAAGAGTAGTCGACTCCTCCGAGTCCTCCTCCTCAGAGGAGAGAGAGTCAGAATCTTTCTGGGAGGAACCGGCGTGCTTTTTGCTGATAATTGAAGTACTTGTTCCCCATCTGAAACAACCTGTTTAACTAGGGGATCCCAGTGCCTTTCCTGGATTCCAATAGGAAAAGGCAGTTACAGGGACCTTTTCCAGTCTGAGGACCCTATAGTAATCTTGTAGGGTGTCACCTACCAGCTGCCATCTTCTAGAGTGGATCGTTCCCTCCAAGGGAGCCAAGGGCACACTTTATGTATAAACTGAAAATATTCACATAATTGTTTTACTTTAACCTTACTCCTTGCTCCTTTTATGCTTTGGTTAACCTGTTGACAAAAATCTCATGTTCACTTAATACCTGTCCCATTGTCTGAGGGAAGGGGAAAAAAGGATTTTGTCTACTTACTGAGGTACAGATGTCACAGCAGGCAACTGCGGCGCGAGCCTCTTTCACTTTCACTCTTGCATGCTCACTTGGACAGTTCGATCACCGAATCCTCCATACCAGGAGCCCCACATTGGGCACCACTTGCCCTATCCAGCATGGAAGTCAACAAGGGTCACCTGGGAGAGGAGTGGGAAATGAAGGAGAGGAGAAAGGACAGGAGATGCGAGAAATGGAGACAAGACAGGATTCTGATCTAGTCTCGTTTATTCAAGGAAGTGACACAGCGTTTATAGAAGGGGGAGAGGAAGTCAGCATCACCAATGATGCAGTAATACTAAGGCAATCAAGAGACACTCATGTGATCCGCTGGAGGAGTATGCGGCCGGAAGTCATGACGTGGCAGCTTTGCAGGAAGAGAAACATATTTCCATTAGAAAATGGAGGCTCCAGAGCTATCGTGCCCCCCACACTTTGTCAGTGTCAGTCAGTGGATGAGTCATGGCCATTGCTTGATCAATTTCCTCCCTGCGAAAGCCTGAGAGAATGTTTTCTCTCCAGGTGACTCTGTTTAGAGGCACCTTACATCATCAGTCCCTTTCATTGTGGACCCATAATCTTGATCAAAAAATATGAGGGGACTGGGAAGATGGATCAGTAGAGAAAGTGCTTCCCTGGCAAGCCAAAGGGTCTGAGTTCAATGTCTGCTTCAGCCAAAAAGAAAAAGAAAAAAGAAAATTTGGGACACAATTGAGTTACGTGATGTTACAGTACAGGTTCTCCTCTGTCCTGATTCTTCACAGTGACCTTAAAAGGCTAGGGCCAAAATGTTGGCTATCTTGCAGCCCTTTTTCTCTAATTTTTGGTCTGCAAACTAAGGTTGTTAACCCTCCAGAAGAGAAGCTTATTGTTATTACAGTACAACCTAGGCTGTTGAGCTTAACCTCACTCTCTGTCTGAATAGCAATCATCTTAGGCATGACACGGAACAGGTATTTTCCATCAAGTATTGATATGTTAAATGTCAAGTCCCTACAGAATATGAAGAAAAATAATAAAAAATATATTTTAAAAATAGGAATAAATAGTTACATATGTTTAAACAGAAATTTAGAAATCTAAACATAAAGACTATTGTAGCAGGACAGTCCCACAGAACCCATTTCCTGTCTCCTGCCTTCATTCACCGCTCCTTCGTTTTTAAGAAAACATCTACCCATAAGATACCATGGGAGCAACCAGCATCTCACGAGAAGCAACATGTACTCAGAAGACCAGAATGATAGGCACTCAAAGCATGATCCTAGTATTAACAATTAGTATCTTCAGTGCAGTTGCTTAGTTCCCAGGCATTAGTATATATAGTCAGTCAGGGTGAGAATCCTACCAATTAATTGCTGAAAATTCTCAGCTTCATTGCCTTACCAATCTTGTACATATAAATTTGTGGCTTTGCCCCTGTCATGTTTCCTAGCTTTTTTCTTTGCTCTTCCTTCATTGTCTAATCCGCAAGTTCTTACTTTCCTTTTAATTGTGTTGTGCCTTTCTATTTGTATTTCTTCTTTTGAGTATTTAAACTAGGTACACTATACAATATTCACACATGTGCGTCTGGTTTATTTCACTTATAAGAATACCTTTAAGTGGTATCCACTTAAATATGAAGGATTTGAGTTTAACATTCTTCATAGCTGTGTAACGCTCCACTGTATAAAAATGCCACAACCTTTTCATCCATTCCTCAGGTGATGGGCATCTTGGTTGTTTCCAAGATTTGGCTATCAGAAATTGTACTGCTGTAAACATAGTTAAACATATATCCCTATGATATAACACTTTCAGTTCCTTCTGGAAACTTTCTAGTAGGGGAATAGATTGTTTGAATGGTATTTCCAGTCGTAGTTTTTAAGAAGTCTCCATACTGATTTCCATAATGGTGCACAAATCCACATTCCCACCAGCAGTGGAAAAGGGTTCCCTTTTCCCCACAGCCTCCATAACATTTTTTGTTGGCTCTTTTCTCTATGATAGCCATTTTTTCTTGGGGGAGATGATATCTGAACGTTGCTTTAATTTGCATCTCATGGATGGCTAGTGATGTGCAGCACTTTTTATACAATTATTCACTTGTTTAATTTCATTCTCTGAGAAGTGTGTGTGTTCATCTTGGATGCCCATTTCTGGATTGGGTCTTTAAATTTTGGGTCCTTAATGTTTTTTAGTTCTTTGTAAATTCTAGAGATCAGACCTTTTTCTGAGTGCTTATTTGTCACGATTTTCTTCCAAGATTTTGGTTGTGTTTTCACATTGTTGGTAATTTCTTTTGATGTGGAAGAACTTCTCAATTAGTGGAGTTACCAGTTTTTAATTCTTTTAGGTGTTATCCATGTGATTTGATTTTTGGCTACCATTATGTCTTTAAGAGTTCTTCCTACTTTCTCTTCCAGGAATTTCTGTTTTAATGTTTGGAACTTTAATCCAATTTGAAGTTAGCTTAGTGTATGGTGATAAACCTGGGTCGTTTTAGTTTATGGCATATAGAGAGCCAGGCTTTAAAAATAGTAAAAATTAGAAATGATACAGAATTTTGCTAAAAAAAAAAGGGTTTAATATATATATATATATATATATATATATATATATATATATATATATATATATATATATATCTTTTTCAAATAAGGTCTAATTCTGCATTTCAAGCTGGCCTTGAGCTCACTTTGTATCCCAGGCTGATCTCAAAACTGCGACAATCCTCTCCTGCCTCAGCCTCCCAATTGCTAGGTTACCGATGTGTGCCACCACACCCAGCTTCCTGATTGCTATATCGCATATTGTTGTCTTCAAATTATTTGTTCAGAATACCAGGTATAAGTGGGCAAATTTTGTCAAAATATTAAAAAATCAAAGAAAGAAAAGGAAAAAATTTAAGCTGAACTGATCCTTTCAGTAGACCAGAAGAAATCAGCAGTAGAGCTATCCAAAGTCTCTTGTGTATATATCCTTTCTCTTTCTTCCTTTTTTTCTTTTTTCTCTTCATATCTCAAAATATTTTGGCTTTATTCAGCATGTATATTCATTTATCATTGGTTTTCAGCAAATGTAAGTAATGATAAAGCAAACATGACTGAAACGTTCAAATAAAAATTGTGATTAAATTAGGTTTATGTTTATGCAGATAGTTGAGATAATCATTTTGTAATAAATAGAGTAAGCAAGTAGTTAATTTTGTTTTCCCATTATAAGGTGTTTTTTATGGTAAATCATGAGGATAATCATTGATTTTATTCTAAAATCTTCTTTATATTTAAACGTGGCACTTTAACTTTAAAATAATTATTTTTATGAATAAACACTCAGGATGGAAAACATCACTGTACTGTTAATCATCTCTCATATTTTCTCTTCATGTGACAAGATGCACTAAATAATTGTGTGCACTGGTAAAATGGAAAGGAAACAGCAGAGTAGAAAATTCATTTGATTAAAAAATTCAAATTTGTATAAATGTTTGAATATGACAGTCTATGGATATTAAAACTTTTTTTCAAGCTAGACAACATAGGTAAATAACCAGTTTGTCAAGGCCTAGTCACATGATAAGGCCACCGAAGTACAGACATGTCTCCTAGGCTTGCTTTCTTTCTTTCTTTCTTTCTTTCTTTCTTTCTTTCTTTCTTTCTTTCTTTCTTTCTTTCTTTCTTTCTTTCTTTCTTTCTTGTTTTTCTCTGTGTGTGCCTTAGAAGTACTGGGAACTGAGCCAAGTACTCATTCATGGTAGATAATCACTGCTCTATTGAGATATAGTTTCTAATACATCTCTTATTCTTTCTGAAGTTGAGGAAGTAGCTAAATTAAACAAATTAACTTTAGGAGACTTCTCTAGGAAAACATAGAGGCTTCAGAATTATCAAGAAAACTGTCATTAAGCCCACTGAGTGTTGACTATCAGATTCCCTAGCCTTTACCCCAGATGCACACGGATGGGTAGTTAGACAGGAATATAACTTGTGAAGGCTAGACATTTTGGAGAAAACTCATAATCTTCATAAAAGAGAACTAAGAGACAGTTTAATGACAATGAATTAAGTTGACCTTTTTTTCCTCAAAGGTTTTGAAAAATTAGTGGGAGTGTAGAAAATGTTTCTCAAATACTAGTATACTATCAGAGTAGATATTTTAGGTGCTTAACAGCACACAAAATTTCAGTAACTGACACTACCATAAACTATTTTCTTTAATGAGTCATTTAATATATATTTTAAAAATATATTTTATTTTAAGATATTTTATTACATATATGTATTAATTTCTATTAGCTCATTGACAAGAATATTTAGTGTTTATATTGTTTGATATATTTGATATGCTTGTATCTGGCAATCTAAGCAATTATTGTGAAGATAACAATGTGCAATATAATAATCATTGTTAATTTCCTATCACCTTCTATTGAAATTCTGTATTGTTTTTATTTTTTCTTTCTCTTTATAATAAAAAGGTTAAAATTCTGGCCATAGAGTAGTATTTCATCATTAGTAATAAGCCTAACTTGCAAAAAAGAAATGTAACCAATTTTCACTAATCTGTCACATCAATTGATGAAATTAGACATTTGTTGTTCTTGTGATAGGAACAGAAATGTTGTTCAATTAATTTCCTCTGGTTTTATTTATCTGGGACTCAATTATTTGGACTAGACATTGCTTTGTTCAAATAATCAAGGTTATATTTGTCACAAATTTCCTCCACTTGTGTTAACTAAGTACGCTATGTCTCAATATCTAAATGCATTTAAGTATATTTATTTATTTATTTTTTCTAATTTTTACTTTTATTAAAGTGCAAATATCAATGAGACAGTTTTAGGATACCTTGACAAGATGAACTTAATTAATTAATACATTGCAAACTTTTTTCATAATGTTTTGGTATCATAGAAGGTGCATATGTGACATTATACTTACAGACATTATTATAGCATATGTCTCTTAGTAAATTAAGAGAATGTAGCTACTTAGGTATCTTATTTTTTATACCTGAGTTACATCAAAGATTCAATAATTAATACTTTCTACCTTGTTATTTTTCTAGTGGTTGTCCATAGTACTAGAAACCAACATAACATCCTGTCCAAACATCATTGGTACAAATCTTGCCTCTCATACAATTATGTTTTGTGGATTTCTTTCGGAATGCACCTGAAGCTACAGGTATACCACTAAAACAGAAATTGAAATTCTCCAATAGGATTCCTCAAAAGTAGTCTTGAAAAGAGAAGTTTAAGATAGGAAAGTTGAGTTTCTCCTTAGAAGATCTTATTGAAATAATCCCAAAACATCATTGGTATTTATAAACGTAGAATGAAAAGATAAACATGACATATTAGAGTTCACAGACTAACCAGCTTTGTGTTTGCCACTCTTTCACATTAAGGTAGAATAGGGAAGCTAAACAGGATAGCAGGAACCATGGAGGACTTGTCTGCCTCAGCTCAGTTGAGGAATGATCAAACACACACTTTCTGGATGCCTCAGGACACTCTTGATCCACATCGTTGTTCATGGGAATACTAGTTTGAGTAATGAGCATTGTGGGCACTGTGAGCACATGAGTGAAATGTTATCAGGTGAGTGGCATCTATAGCCCATTATCATCAACAAATGAAAGGAAGCTAAAGAGTGACAAAAATGATCATTACTCGGGTCATTTAAATGTTGAAAGTAAAGAGAAAAGCCTCAAATTACAAGAGAAGGTCACTGAATAAAATTGGGAAAAATGAGTGAAATGAATATGAACTTTCATAGGTATGGGCCTGTGAAAGTGGAGATACATTGTTTCTCTCATGAAAAGATCTTCAGTTCCAATTACTTCTCAGAAACAACTGGGATTAAGAAAGATATTATAACTTCTTCTAAAATGAGAATAGAATTTAAGTTAATTTGCAAATGTAAAGTGACATGTTTAAACACATTATTTTTGTCTTCTAAATTACTAGAAATAGGCAGCACATGACCAGTTTTGATAACAATATATGTCATCTGTCAAACATTCTTAAGTGATAGTTTCAAAAGTCTGTTCATGGTTAGTTATGCACCAGGAATGAAGGTGGAACATTTTACTTTAAATTAAGTCAAATATGTACAAAAATTCTATATGAGCATATTTGCAAAATAATTATAAATCATCTTACATATACTATGCTTAATTTCCTATACTTTAGAAGAGCAAATAATTAGACAGCTTGACATTTTTTGCTTTGGTTACTAACATTATCTGATATCCAATGTTAGTGAGTTTATACATATATAATTTAACTTTCTCTTTAGAATTATTTTTATAGTCCACCTTAGGAGTGTTAAGCCTGTATATTATGAAATTTTAATTTTTAAAAAATATATCCGGTTTCCCTGTGGTCGTTGGACCTCTCCTGACCAAACTCAGGCATGCCACATGAGTGAGACTCCCTGCCATACCCGCAGGACTCCTCCACACCTCTGGAGCAGGCCGCAAGCGCACCCAGTGAATGAGAACTTCTGAAATGCTCTCTGAACCCCCAAGATCCAGCCCAAGCCCAGGCCTAGTGAGTGTGTAGGAGAGTTTCCAGCTTCCCTGCTCCATTAGACCTCTCCAGACCAAACCCAGGCATGCCACATGACTGAGACTCGTTGCCACCCCCTCAGGACCCCTCCATCCCTCCGGAGTCCACCTACAGGAAGGCTGCCTAGTGAGTAAGAACTCCTCACTGTGGTACCTCTCTGGGCCAAACCCAGGCACACCACATGAGTAAGACCCGCTGAAGCGCCTTTGGGAGCACTCCACCCCTCCGGAGCACCACTACAAGCCCACCAACTGAGTGAGAACTACTGCCATGCTCTCAGGGCTGCCCGGATCCAGCACAAGCCCAATCCAAGTGACAGTGTGGGAGAGCTTCTGGCTTCCCTGAGCCCGCAGGACCTCTCTGGAACAAATCCAGACACCCTACCTGAGAACAACTGTCGCACACTCAGGACACGCCCCCACCCCTCTGCCACAAAGGCCAACTGCCAAGCCCAACAAGTGAGTGAAAATTTCTCCCACATGTTTAGGACCCATGAGACCCAGGCCAAACCCAGGCCTGGGTAGTTTATAGGGGAGCTTCTGCAGTACCCTACACAACTTGGGACAGGGGCATAATAGGTTCAATTCCAATGGCTAAAGCAGGAACAAGCTGAACACAACAGCTAGACATGAGTAAGGCCCAACTAGACAAGCTCAAACTTAATATGTCTGCACCAAAATTTAAGTAGGTACTAAGGTTATAACTGCGCCAAAGTTATACAACAAAGGTCAGAGGTCAGAGATATACGAAATGACAAAGAGAAGGAGCACAATGCAATCTCAGGCCTCAAGCCCACCCAGAACAAATGCAGAGGACACTATCTTAGCTCAATTGTATGAATTAATAGCATTGGAAGTAAAGAAACAAGTGCAGAAACATATAGAGGAAAGCAGATCAGAAATAACAACTGAAGTAAAAGAATTTATAACTGCTTCTGAAGAAGACATTGATAAAACTAGGGGAGATTAGAAAAGTGATTGCTCAATTCCTTGATTGAGCAATACAGGAAAGAAATAGATTGCATGAAGCAGAGTCAAAGAAACACAGAAAAGTTTAAAATTTCAATGACCAGCTTGCAAATCCATTTGAGTGCAAGTGAAGATAGAGTTTCAGTCTAGAAGAAGCTGTCACCGCTAGTGAAAAGGTAAAATGAGGTCTCTTAAAAACAACCAGGATGCAAGAAAAAAATAATTGATCACCTGGAACACGATGCAAAGATGAACATTGTGAGACTAATAGGCATCAATGTGAAAGAAGGAGTCAATACAAATGATCTACAAAGAATACGGGCAGAAGTAATAGCAGAAATCTTCACAAAAATGAGGAAGTAATCTGACATTTAGGTAACTGAAGTATACAGAATGACAAATAATTTCAACCCAATTAAAAACTCATCAAGACATATAATAGTCAAGAACCCAGAAATGCAGCACAAGAACAATACACGGAAAGGTGCTAGAGAAAAGAAACAGATCATATTTAAAGGAAAACAAATTATAATAATGGCAGATTTCTGTTCACAAACCATTAAAGCAAGAAGAACATGGAGCAGAGTACATCACCAGGCCTGCCTGGGTGGCCAGGTGTCACCCACAGCCCCTGGGGGGAAGGGGAATAAGGATGGTGTCATCTGGGCATAGCAGCGTACATCAAGTCCTCTAGGAAAACAAATTCCAGCAGAGTTTGCTATACACTTCAAAACTCTATTGCCGGTTTGATGGAGAAGAGAAATACTTCCATGACAAAGAACAAGTAAAGAATTTCATGATCACAAAGGCAAGCCTACACAGACTACTGAAAGATGTTCTAGAGAGAGACCAAAATGAGCAGAACTCCATGAATGAGAACAGAAGGAACGCATTAAATAGGGCAAACAACAAAACACAGGACAAAAACGAGTAAACAACAACAGGCAAATAACATGCCTGTTATTTATAATAACAATTATAAATCAATACATTTTAATTATAACCGTCAATGTAAATGGACTCAATTCAATAATTAAAAGAAATAGAATTGGACAGTGGACAAGGAAACACAATCCACTAATATGCTGTATACAAGAAACACACTTAACTCATAAAGAAATTCATAGGCTGAAAGTCAAAGAATAGAAAACAATGCTACATGCTACAAGACCTCAGAAAAAAGCAGGGATAGCAATCCTTTTGTCAGACAATCTCAACTTAAATCAAAGAATGATCAAATGAAGTGAAGAAGGCCACTGTATACTGGGTAGGGGAAATATGAGGAATAGATAACATTCATAAATGTATACACACCAAATATAGCAGCACCTAACTCTGTAAGATAGATTCTGTGTATGTGTTTGTGGAGTGCTATATTCAATTTTTTATTGTAAACTGCATATATGTATTCTTTTTAGATATTTGTTATTTATTTGAAGCAAATTAAACATGACAACCATTGTTCAGGTCTCCACTAGTTTTTTTTTTTTTAATTTATTGAGAAATAAATAGCAATGAGACAGTTTCAAAACTGATTAATAGGACAAGTAATTAATACCTTGTACATTGTTATCTTCTCAATGGTTATCCATAGTACAAGATACAGTCAGGATATCCTGTCCAAACACTATTAGTACAAATTTTTCTTCTCATTAACTTAAGTGAAAGTAGTTGTACAGCTATCCTAACTATACTGTATATACAGATGTAGAATGTACCTTTCTTTTTGGCCCCCTCTTTTCTTTTAATACTGACAAAGGATCTGAAAACTGCAGTTCAGGGATACAGGATAAATCCTGGGGGACATCAGTGACCTCATCTGATAGAAAAGATACTTATCATGTTATATAGGTCTTGTTTTACCTTGGTCTTAAGTATCCACAAGGAAAGTACAAAAATGAGGTATATAAAGTAAATAAATATTAATATGCTGAGCTGTGAAAGACTCAAGTCAAGAACATCTGTGGATAATGACCTACTATTGTGGACTGCTCAACTGAGTAGTATTATTTTGCTGAATTCACACACCTATAGTATTTAGATGCTATTATGGAATTCCCATATATGAGACAAATTTTAATGGACATGAAATACCTAATATCCAATACCACAATTTCAATGGGAGACCTTAACCACCCCCCTTATCTCAAAAAGTAGATCAACCAGACAAAAAATTAGCAAAGAATTAGGAGAACTGAACCAGAGCTTGGAACAAATGGACTAAGTGGACACCTACCGAGTGTTTCAATCAAACACAGAATAACATACATTCTTTTCAGTTGCACATGGTTATTTTCTAAAATAGACCACATACTAGTCCACAGGTCATGCTTAAGTATATGGAAAAAAAAAACAAAACAGAAATAATCCCATGCATCTTATCTGACCACAGTGCAATGAAAGTGGAAATAAATGAGGCAAGAAAACAGAAAAAAACACAAAAATACATGGAAATTAAAAAAGCTACTCAGCAACCAATGTGTCAGAGATATAATCAAATGAGAAATTAAACAATATATACAATACAATGAAATTTCAAGCACAAATTATCAGAATTTATGAGATGAGATGAAAACAGTTATCACAGGGAAATTCATAGCTGTGAACTCACACATTAGGAAAACAGAACAGGAACAAATAAACACCCTAATGCTACACCTCCAACAACCAGAAAAGGAAGAACAAACCAAACCCACAGCTCAAAGAGAATAAATCATAAAAATTAGAGCAGAAATGAACTCAATTGGGATGAAGAAAACAGTTCAAAGAATTAACAAATCAAGTAGCTAGTTCTTTGAAAGATTAAATAAAATTGATAAGCCCATAGCTAACTCATCAAACAGAGAAAAGAGAAAATTCAAATACAAGCGATAAGGAATGAAAAGGATGTAATTATCACAGACCCAATGGAAACTCACAAGATTGTCAATAGCTACTTTGAGAACCTTTACTCTCACAAAATAGAAGACACAGAAAAAAGTGAACAGATTCCCAGAAAATGAGAAATGACCAAAACAGAATCAAGAAGATATAACCCCAAAATGGCCAATAAAATACAAAATATAATAAAAAGCCTACTGAAAAACAAAAGTCCAAACCCTGGTGGATTCACAGCTGAATTTGACAGGAAAGTTACAGAAGGTATAATGCCTATATTCCTCAAAGTCTTCAATGACATTGAAAAGAAAGCAGTCATTCCAAAATCACTCCTGGAAGCAAGTTTTATACTGATATAAAAACACCTGGGAAACATGCAACTAAAAAAAGATAACTACAGGAAAATCTCCCTCATGAAGATAGATGCAAGAATCCTCAATGAAATACTAGCAAATAGAATACAGGAAATCATCAAGAAGATTTTACACCATGACCAGGAAGCATTCATCCCAGGAATGCAAGGATGGTTCAAGATATGCAAATCTATAAATCTAAAACACTACATCAAGAGTCAAATTTAAAACTGTATGGTCATTTCAATTGATGGAGAAAATTCTTTTGAAAAAGACCAACACTCATTCTTGTTCAAAGTCCTACAGAAAATTGTTATAGGAGGCCGCTACTTCAACCTGATAAAAGCCAGCTATGACAATTCAAGGGATAATATAATTTTAAATGGGTAATAACTGAAATCTTTTACTCTCAGATCTGGTACAAGACAAAGATATCATCTATCACCCTCCATATTCAATATAGTTCTGCTATCATTAACTAGAACCATTAGAAAAGAGAGAGAAATAAAAGGAATGAGAATACATAACAAGAAAGTTAAAATAACATTATTTGCAGATGACATAATACTTTACATGGAAGAGCCAAAAAATCCACCAAGAAGCTGCTAAAATTGATACACAGATTCAGTAGCATAGCAGGATACAAAGTAAATACCCAAAATTCAATAGCATTCATCTACACAGATAAAAGCACAGTGAGAGGGGCATTAGAGAAACAATACCTTTATAATAGCACTGCGCAAAATGAAGTATCTTGGAATTAATCTAATTAAACAAGTCAAAGATCTTTTCAAGGAAAGTTACAGTATTCTGAAAAAGGAGTTGTAGAGCATTTCAGAAAAATGGAAAGATATTCCCTGCTCCTCGATAGGAAGAACCAATATTTTCAAGATGACATATTCCCAAAATTGCTGTACAGATTTAATACAATTCCTATGAAACTACCACCACCATACCTCCCAGATCTAGAGAAATCATTCCTAAAATTTATTTGCAATGTAATAAGACCTAAAACACAAAGGCAATGCTGGCCACAAAAGAAAAGGGAGGAAGCATTACAATTCCTTACTTGAAATTATACTACAGTGGTACTGTGATAAAATGAGCAGGGTCCTGGCAACAAAATAGAGCAAAGGATCTATGGAAGATGATTAGAAGATGCAGAGGTCTCTACAAATGCATTCAGCCACCTGATCTTTGACAAAGGTGGCAAACATGCTTCCTGGAAGAAAGGTAGCCTCTTTAATAAATGGTGCTGGAAAAACTGGCTCTCTACATACAAAAAATAAAACTTGACCAGGTCTATCAAAATGCACTAAGCTAAAGTCAAAATGCATTAAAAATGTAAATATTAAAGCAGAAAAACTGAATCTCCCAAAGAAAAAGTAGGAGAAACTGTTGAAGATATAGCAGTAGATAAAGTGTTCATGAACAAAAATCTAATCACACAGATAATACTTGAAAGAATTATCAACTGGTACCTCTTCTTACTGAGAAGTTTTTGTACTTCAAAAGAAATTACCAACAAAGTGAAAAGACATCACACAAATTTAAAAAACATCTTTACCAATAAGCACATAGACAAAGGTCTTCTCTCTCTAATTTATAAAGAACTAAAAAACATTAGGCCCTCTAAATTTAAAGACACAATCCAGAAATGGGCATCTCAGATGAACACACAGTTCTCAAAGTATGAAATTAAAGCAGTGAGTAAATGTATTAAAAAAAGTTCTACATCACTAGCCAAAGAGAATTTCAAATTAAAACAGCACTGAGATATGATCTCACCCTAGAAGAATGGCTGTCATAAACAAGTCAACTAACAACAAATGTTGGAGAGGATATGTGGAAAAAGGAGGCCCTCTTCATTGCTGATGAGAATATAGACTAGTTGCAACCATTATAGAAATCAGTGTGGAGACTCCTTAAAAAAACTATGACAGGAAATCCCATTCAATCCTGCTATCTTCCTACTAGGAATTCTCCAAGAGCAACTTTAAGCATCGTATCTTAGTATATATGTCTTCCCATGTTTGTAGAAGCACAGTTTGTGATAACCAAAACTTGTAAACAGCCAAGATGCCCGTCACCTGAGGAATGGATGAAAAAGATGTGGTATTTTTATACCATGGTGTATTACTTAGATATAAAGAGTGATAAACTTGAAGCATTTGTATTTAAGTGGTTGCCACTTGAAGATATACTTATAAGTGAAATAAGCCAGACCCACATGTGCATATATGATGTAGTCTCCCTAGTATAAAAACTCAAAAGAAGAAATATATACACAAAGATATAACACAATTAAAAGAAAACTAGAACTTAAGGATCAGACAATGAAGAGAGGTCAAAGAGAAAAGCTAGGAAACCTGACAGGGGCAAAGCCATGCACTTATACACACAGTGTAGATAAGGCAATGATCCTGAGAAACATTAGCAAGTTTCTAAAACTGGCAGTTAATTGGTGGGATTCTCACCCTGATATATGTTGATACATGTGAACCAAGACACCGCCATGAAGAGAGAAATATGTAATAGAAGGGAATGCCTGTCATTCTGATCTTAACTAAACATGTACTGTTTAGCATGACATACCAATTATTGCCATACTGTCCCTCAAATAAAAGGTTTTTTTTAAAGGAGGTAATAAATGAAAAAAGTGATAAGAACAGAAAAAAAATGTCATAGGATTGTCCTCTATAATGCTTTATATGGTTAGATTTTTAAATTTCTCTGTGAAATTATATAATTGTTTATTTATATTTTTAAAATATTTTTATTTTTTAAAATTTTTTCTCCATATTCTGTAAGGGCTTAAATTTGAATATATCACTACTTGATGGAAACTATCTGTTGCACATTATGCCTAAGATGTTTCATATTCAGACAAATAGTGAGGTTAAACACAACTGCATATGTTGCAGCGTAATAATAAGCCTTTTTTTTCTGGAGAGTGAACAACCTAAGTTTGCTGATCAAAAATTAGAGAAAAAAAGGGTTACAAAGACAGCCGACATTTACACCCTACCCTTTCAAGGTCAGTGAAGACTCGGGACATAGGAGAGCCTGTACTGTTACATCATGTAACTCAGTTGTGTCCCAAATTTTCTCATCAAAGAAATTATGGAGCCACAGAACAACGTGATCTGTGAAGTAGAGTGTGCCTATGCAGTCACATGGAGAGAAATCATTCTCGTAGCCTTTCACAGAGACCAAATTGGTCAAGCAATGGCCGTGACTCATCCACATGGTTGACACTGACAAAGAATGTGAAAACTGTGGTGCATGATTACAGGATAAATCCTGAGGGGACTTGGCTGACCCTATGAGATACAAAAGTTACATTTCTTGTTGTATAGGTCTTGTTTTCCTTGGTATTAATCTTTCATCGGAAAAGTATAAAAACAAATTATAAAAAGTAAAGACATATTTGTATGCTAGCTGTAAAAGGCTCAAGTCAACTTCTAACATCGCCAGTCCTACAGATCACTCATTACTATTATGGACTACTGCACTATATTGAATTATTTTGCTCAGTTCAAACACCTATAATATTTAAATGCTATGCCCATCTCTAAAAAAACTAAACAAAAAAGGCATACAAAGAAGGACTCTTTTGTGTCTGCATATACAAAATTGTTAGGATAGGTATACAGCTATTTTCTCTTAATTCAATGAGAAGAAAGATTTGTACTAATAGTGTTTGTACAGAATATCAGGTCTGCATCTTGTACTATGAATAACTGCTAAGAAGATAACAATATAAAATGTATTAATTTTTGAGACTGTCCTATTAATTGGTTTTGAAACTCTCTCATTGCCATATGTTTCTCAATAAAATTAATTAAAATATGAAAAAATAAAAACATGTTGATTCTAATCCATGTTTCCAGTGAAGGAACTAAGTATATTTATTCTTACCTTTCCATTCTTATTGCCTGATTTTCATTTCTGTGTTTACTGAGTGAGAGTTTAGAATCTTACAAGTTATCTGACTATATGAAATAACCCTTTTCTTTATGTTTTTCATCAAAAAGTCTGATAATTTTTTACCTCTTTTTGATTTTGGCATTACGTCTTAACTTTTTTGACTGCTCTTGGCCATTAAACTCATCTCTGGGGACATGTTTCAAATGCAATGTTCAATTGTTGCTATAAATTGTATTCTGTAAACATATTATTTGAAATTGACTCTTTATTGACAAGAAAGTATTAAGACTTCATATGATTCCAAAAATGCTTCTATTATTTCTTGTTTTTATAAGATGATTCAATATGGCATATGATGAATATTAGTGCTATTGTTAAATTATAGAGTTATAAATGTACTAATTTAAGCTTTAGAATGTAATGAACAGATGATTTATGTTTCTTACTGACCAATCTGAAACTTCTGAGGAGGCTGATGCTGTAATGTCCAAAATTTATTACTCAATTGACTCCTTTATTCACCTGAAAGAATGAGCAATGTTCCTCCAGCTTTATGATGTGAGTGTTCACAGTCCTGGTATGGACATAGTGCTCTTTGAAGGAGCAATGGTTCCCTTAATCAAAGTATGTTGGTGTAGCAGGGTAGCACCATCCTGAAGCGGCAGATGATTTTCTTCCTACAAGAATTCCCCCTCTCTTGAATTTCATCACCTAGGAGAACACTCAGTTTAAAAGTAAACTCAATGATATATTCCAATTTAATTTCTAATCTGAAGGAAACATGTCACACCTTATAGGCTTGAAATAAGCATGAGTGCATTTCCAATGTGAAATGTGATAATTTTATTCAGTGTTGCTGCACAGCTTCCAGCTTAGTGTTTTCATCACACCATGTGAATGTGTTTGACATGAGTTCAAAGCTTAGGCAAAACCTACTTCTTTTTATATCTTGTGAAGAATGTTATTATAAAATGTAGCACAAAAACCCAGGGGACATTGAGCTGAGTGAAATATTGAAGATACTAAAGATAAATGGTACAAGCATCTACCCATGTTGGGTAGCTAGAGTATCCAAAGGCACCAAGCCAGAAAACAGAATGGAGATTGCTAGAGGCTGGGTAGGGAGGGGAGAATTGGCAGTTGGTCTTTCCTGTCCACAGAGGCTCCGTTCTTCAAGACAAAAGGAACTCTGGGCTTCGACTAGGATGATGGTTGCACAGCAACATGAATGCACCTAATGCCATGAAATAGTTAAATATTAATAATGTCCCTCTTGCCTTGCAGGTAGACACACTACACCAGGGGAGAGAGACTTACTCACAGAAACAGAGTGAAAAGCAGAGAAATGAGGGCCCATAGAATGAAGCCAATAACACATCACTGCATGGGGAAGGCGAGACTCAGGCGTGGAGTGGAAATTTAACCTGGATCTTGGAAGATGGCTAGAAGTTTTCTGTGCATAGAATGCAGTATACCGGACAGCAGCTAGGTAAAAATGCTGAAAGAAGAAATGAGATACACATAATCTTTTGCTGTCTCTTCTCTTGTTATTTCCATATCATCTCCTGGAGTTTCTACCCTTACGGGGATATGTCAGGGCTTTCTCTAACTCTAAGATGTTGTGTTATGAAACTATGACTGTTATAATGACTATGATTTTAAGTATTTATCATGTATTCTCTATGGGTGTTCTTCATTGTTATCATTCAAGTTAATGCGCCTCAAACATCACTGTATTTCAGAAAAGCACTCACTCCTTCAACCACTGCATATGAATTTAATCTAGAGGTACCAAGGTGGTCCAAAATGATTATTTGACCTTCTTTCTACATTATATAATAAGAAAAATGCTACATTTACATGTTTATGTGACATGCCTTTTTCTATGCCATGTGATAGATGTCTTGAGTCATTTGTACTCCTCAGGGAAATGCCTTCTTTGTTGGAGTGAGTGGATCAGACAAAGAGAGCCTGACATGATTGTCTTCATTCATTTCTGGCTATATTTCCTTCCATATATTAAAAAAGGACAAGCTACTGAAGTTAAATATTTAATGGTTTAGAAAAATTGGATGGACATAAGCTACTGTGCTTTGATTTGTGAATTTATGTAATGACACACAAGACAAATACTAGTTTACTAAGGCTGAGTCTGCAGGACTGAAACATTTCATGTATACTTTTGGTCTAATGGAGATTGAGATTTTCCTAACATTTTTTAATTATAGGCTATGAATTAGTTAGGGGAGTGTAAGATTGATAATGGGATATTCAATCTTACACTCCCCAAACTAATTCATTATAAAACTAGTATTTCATAATGTTTCCAGTTCTTCTAGTACCCGGATTTCTCAAAAACAAATTCATGTATATGGACTCCAAATATGCACAGATTAATAATTGTGGTTGGGGTTAAAAGTATTACATGTCTCTTCCTCTTCACTGAATGGAATCTGGAATTCATTTAATTTAGTTTAGTTTATTAGATGTCTCATAGAATGCCAGTTGCAGATGAGTGCTTAATATTCTAATTATTATTTCCAGATAAATGTATCCATTACCAACACATATTTTCAAGATCATACATGTAAACATGCAAATGAAATTTGCTTGTGGTAGAAATTGTACTTTTACCTCTAGTGGAGTTTCACTTTATTCATTTTGTTTGTAAAAGCATTAAAAATATAATGTTTTATGTAATATGGGGTTTTAACTTTCTACATAATACACATCTCCATGATGGACCAAAATGATCATCTTTTGGTTAGACAAATAGACAAAACATTATTATGAAACTCTGTCCTTTCCAAAAAAAAATATTTTAGTGAATGACATAATGATAATCTTTCCTTAGATTCTACAACACATCAAATCTGATGCATGACCTAAAAATTCTGTATAGAAAAGTCAGGAGCAAGACAAACGAATCATTTATATTTTTACAGACAGTGAGATTAAAAAGGAATCATTTTTGAAATGCATGAACAAAGTTTAATCATTGGGTGAGGTAGTAGGTCACTTATTCATGTATTTTTCTCTCCTGAGTTTCCTAAAGTTAGAGCTCTCCATATGTTTTTTTTCCTTTAGAGTTTTGAAAAAGTGTCACAGGGAATTTGGTGATCTGTGTGAAGGACGGCTTTTTTAAATAGCATTTTTAAAGACTGAAGCTCCAAATTAAAATGTGGAGACAAAACATAGGAGCGCAGTCAGGAGGAATACTGGCAGCTTTTTGTGTGTCCAATTCTGCCCTTGAAAGCCATGGCTTTGTAGTGAATCACAGAATCATTTGTATGTTTTAAAATATAGTCTATTTCATCTTGAACACTTTAACTAATTTTTGTAAGAAGAGTTTAAGAATAAAAACGAAGAAAAGACATAATACCCATTGAGCCACAGAATATGGATGCCTGCCTTTTTTGTTTTTTGAGGCCTCCAACATATTTTCTTCTGAGAACATTAACAGCAACCTGACATCAGTCATGAAGAAAGAATACCTAAGGCACTATCCTACTAATGAGCACATGAATGGCTATTTCATCAGCTGGGTGTGAAGGAACCTCCACGTTGTGCGATGCTTCTTGTCTGTGGGGAGAAATTTCAGACTTAAGTCTCGAAGTTCCATGCCTTTATACTGGGATGCATGATTGACAGGTTCAGTTAGTGGCCTGAGGATGCCTTTGTTTCTGCTTAGTATAGTGGAAAGATTTGTGTCAGGATTTCTAGTCTCCAATGTCTATTGAATTACTGATATTCTCTGGTGCTAGCCATCTCAGTTCTGGGATGAACCAACTCCTTTTCTCCAGGGATTGAGCATTTTTGGCATAAGATGTTGCTTTTTAAAATGAGGTAGCTGGACCTCATTCATTTCTGTTGGACTGGTTTCGCAGCTCTGGCTCTTGTCATTGCAGTCCCTCCACCGCTGCCGCCCTCGAAAGGCTTCGCTGATGCAGAGGCCACTTCCATCCACCCGTCGCACCCAATTCTCTTCACTTAGTTCCCGCCCAACCGCAACCATTGATTCCATGTCTAGTTACTCGAGCGACTGGGGCGAAGGCCGGAATCGAGGGTTTGGAGCACCTCCATTTGGAGGGAGTAGAGCAAGTCCTCTGTCTGGAAAAAATTTGGAAATCCTGGGGAGAAACTAGTGAAAAGGAAGTGGAATATTGATGAACTGCCTAAATTTGAGAAGAATTTTTATCAAGAACACCCAGATTTGGCTCGACGCACAGCATAAGAGGTGGAGACATACAGAAGAAGCAAAGAAATCACTGTTAGAGGTCACAACTGTCCAAAGCCAGTTTTGAATTTCTATGAAGCAAACTTCCCGGAAAATGTCATGGATGTAATTGCAAGGCAGAACCTTACTGAACCCACTGCTATTCAAGCTCAGGGATGGCCAGTTGCTCTAAGTGGATTGGATATGGTTGGAGTGGCCCAGACTGGATCTGGGAAGACACTGTCTTCCTTATTATTGCCTGCCATCGTCCACATCAATCACCAGCCATTCCTAGAGAGAAGTGATGGGCCTGTTTGTTTGGTGCTGGCACCAACCCAGGAACTGGCCCAGCAGGTGCAGCAAGTAGCTGCTGAATACTGCAGAGCTTGTTGATTGAAGTCCACTTGCATCTATGGTGGTGCTCCCAAGGGACCATAGATATGTGATTTGGAGAGAGGTGTGGAAATCTGTATTGCAACACCTGGGAGACTGACTGACTTTTTAGCATGTGGGAAAACCAATCTCAGAAGAACAACCTACCTTGTTCTTGATGAAGCAGATAGAATGCTTGACATGGGCTTTGAACCCCAAATAAGGAAGACTGTAGACCAGATAAGACCTGATAGGCAAACCTTAATGTGGAGTGCAACTTGGCCAAAAGAAGTGAGACAGCTTGCTGAAGATTTCCTTAAAGACTATATTCATATAAGCACAAACCACAACACTCTTCAGATAGTGGATGTGTGTCATGACATAGAAAAGGATGTAAAGCTTATTCGTCTAATGGAATAGATCATAAGTGAGAAGGAGAATAAAACCATTGTTTTTGTTGAAACAAAAAGATGTGATGAGCTTACCAGAAAAATGAGGAGGGATGGGTGGCTGCCATGGGTATCCATAGTGACAAAAGTCAACAGGAACGTGACTGGGTTCTAAATGAATTCAAACACGGATAACCTCCTATTCTGATTGCTACAGATGTGACCTCCAGAGGGCTAGATGTGGAAAATGTGAAATTTGACTACGCTAACTCTTCAGAGGATTATATTCATAGAATTGGAAGAACTTCTCACAGTACCAAAACAGGCATAACATACACTTTCTTTATACCTAATAACATAAAGCAAGTGAGCGACTTTATCTCTGTGCTTTGTGAAGCTAATCAATCAATTAATCCCAAGTTGCTTCAGTTGGTTGAAGACAGAGGTTCAGGTCATTCCAGGGGTAGAGGAGGCATGAAGGATGATCGCCAGGACAGATACTCTGCAGGCAAAAGGGGTAGATTTAATACCTTCAGAGACAGGGAAAACTATGACAGAGGTTACTCTAGTCTGCTTAAGAGACATTTTGGGGCAAAACTCAGAATGGTGTTAACAGTGCTTCAAATTACACTAGTGGGAGCTTTGGAAGTAATTTTGTATCTGCTGGTATACAGACTAGTTTTAGGACTGGTAATCCAACAGGGACTTACCAGAATGGTTATGATAGCTCTCAGCAGTATGGAAGTAATGTTGTAAATATGCACAATGGTATGAATCAACAGACATATGCATATACTGCTACTGCAGCTGCACCTATGACTGGCTATCCAATGCCAACAGGATATTCTCAATAAGATTTCAGATGTATATGTATATGTCTGTTTTTTATAATTGCTCTTGATATTGTGTGTTATCAGACAAGATAGTTATTTAAGAAACATGGGAAGTGCAGAAATGACTGCAGTGCAGCAGTAATTATGGTGCACATTTTTGCTATTTAAGTTGGATATTCCTCCACATTCCTGAAACAAGTTTTAGGTTTTTTTTGTACTAGACAATGCAGGCAGTGTTTTCACAAAAGTAGCTGTACAGTGATTTGAAATACAATAAATGAAGGCAATGCATGGCCTTCCAATAAAAGATACTTGAGGACTGAAAAAAATAAAATAAAATAAAATTAGGTAGCTGATTTTGTCCCAGAGGAGGACAGTCAGATATGGAGATTTTCCATTTATAAGCTTGGGAGGGGGGAAGGGCAGCTTCCAGTGATTTCAGCCTTTTTCAATGATCCTTGAAGGCTCTGCCATAGTTGTATCCCTAGACATTTCAGGGATGTCAGATGAAGGAGACAATGAGATTTCAATCTTGTTGGTCTTTTTAAGTGGTTTTGTTAACCCCAGGGTAGTTTAGACCAATATCTTTTGGGCATTCCCTTTCCATTGCTGCAGTGCTTTAAATCACAGAGGAAAACTTTATGCAACAATACTCAGATGGCTTATGTCCTTGACAAAGGATGGTAACCAGACTTCTCTGACTGGAACCTTGCTCCCTCTTCTGTGTAATCTTCCCTCCCATGGAAACTTGATTCTTCCCCTACTCAGGAAATTAAATTGGAGCAAAAAATCAGTACAGGAGATGTTCAAGATCATCCATTTAGTGCTCTGTTTTTGCAAATTCTAACAAGGACTAAATTGTGGCTATTTTAAAAATCTTCAGACAATCAGGTTTCATCACTGAACGACTATTTCATAACTTTTAAG
>PVKA01012753.1:0-20207 GCA_004027165.1 Ctenomys sociabilis
TTTT
Organism: Ctenomys sociabilis; assembly: GCA_004027165.1. NCBI lineage: Eukaryota > Metazoa > Chordata > Mammalia > Rodentia > Ctenomyidae > Ctenomys > Ctenomys sociabilis. The sequence continues at coordinate 5 of PVKA01012753.1, forward strand.
TTTTTTTTTTTTTTGTGGAACGAGGTATTGAACTCAGGCCCTTGCGCTTGCCAGAAAAGTGCTTATTCTACTCTGGCCCCATGGTCTCAGTCTTAACTGCCATCTCAGCATACCCCAGGGGCGGGGTTGGCGTGGCAGGCCCCAGGGATCAAACCCCTGAAACCCTGACCCCTGTACCCGCTTGCAGGTGCTTTAATCTGCTGAGCTACTTGGCTGGCCCTAGGTCTAGCTTTAAACTAGAATTGGATTCAACTGTAGCATTCATCAAAACACATCCAGGAGAGGCAGTGGTACCCAGGGAATAGGCCTCCTGTGACCCCCACACCCACTTTAGGGACCTGGGAGTTTGAGGACCATAAGTCACCAATGTTTAATCAAGCTGACTGTGAATGCAGGAATCATGATACACATCATTTCTTTATTTTTTTTTATTTTTATTTTTTGAGACTGGGTCTCACTATGTAGCCCAGGCTGGCCTCAGCTTTCTGAGTGCTGGTAGACTTCTTATATTTTTATTAGTTCATTAAAACCTATAAAGAGCTGGGCATGGCAGTGCATGTACGCCTGTAATCTCAGCACTTGGGAGGCTGAAGCAGGAGGATCATTGGAGACCAGCCTGGACTATAAAGTGAGTTCATGGCCAGCCTGAACTGCATAGCAAGGCAGACCCTGTCTCAACAAGATAAAACAAACAATAACAACAAAAAGTGTAAGTACTTGGAGACAAAAAAATGGAGAGGAAGGGCCGGAGAGCTGGCTCAGTGGAATAAGTGTGTGTGTGTGTGTTTGTGTGTCTGGAATTCATGGTAATCCACTTGCTTCAGCCTCTCCAGTACTGACAACCAGCATGTGCTACCACACCTGGGTCCCTTCTCTTTTTCAAATCTTCCTTTACTTTTCTTTTTCTTTTTTTTTTTCTTTTTAACTTTTAAAAAAAACCGGGGTCTTGCTACATAGCTCTGACTCATAATGATCCTCTTGTTTCAGCCTCCCCAGTGCTAGGATTAGAGGTGTGCACCACCACAACAAATCTCAGTGGCCAGCATGGCATGCAGTATCAGTGATCAAACCCTGGTTCTTGTGCTTGCCAGGCAAGTGTTTAGACCACTGGGCTATCTTCCTGGGCTTTTCTTTCTTATTTTTTTGTTTTGTTTTGGTTTTTTATTTTTTGGTGGAACTGGGGATTGAACTCAGGCCCTTGCACTTGCTAGGGAAGTGCTTATTCCACTGAGCCATCTCCACAACCCCATTTCTTTCTTATTTTTTATTTTTACAGCACAGAGGAATGAACTCACAGACCCTCTAGCACTGAACTGCACCTCAGTCCTTTTAAAATTTTGAGATAGGATCTTGCTAGCTAGTCCAGGTTGTACTGAACTTGCCATCCTGTTGCCTGAACCTCTTGAGTAGCTGGATCATGGGTGTGTGTCCTGGATGCTGGCCTCCCTCTTTTACATACAAGCTGATCAGGTTGTGCCAACACACATTAACACAAGCTGCCGACCTTTGCAAAGCAAACCACACACTATATTGAGAAAGAACTGTAATCAGCCTCAGCTACTTTGGGAGCTATTTAAGGCTCTGCCTTTCTCTGTTACAGCCAGCAGGTCACTAGGACATGCTGAACCCACATGTTTTGGACACAGGGGATGACCTGTTTCAGAGTAGGACATAGGAGGAGGCCACAAGACTTCCTAATAGGCTGTACCAGTCAGTCCACACTGAAGCCACTTCAGCCCTGGCCAAACCTGGACCACATCTGAACATGGACTGATCACGTCTCTCTTCACACCACACTGCTAAACAGCAAAGCCAGAACTACACTTTCTATGATTCAGGTCAGTGGGTACAGGAGTGCTCAGGAGTAGACACATAGCCAAAATTATTCTCTTCTTTTCTTCCCATCTCTTCTCTTTCTTTCTTGTATTTAGTGCAGGGCCTACAGGGTCTCATTACACAGATGGGACTTGTGATTCTCCAGTTTATAACCTCCCACATGCTGGGATTACAGGCCTGTGCCACCACACCCAGTCTGAGTCATCAGCTCAGCATACCCTGAGGGTATGCTGGCTTCCAATCCTGTGTCTGCTTAGCAGGGCTTTAATCCCCTGAGCTATCTCATTTTTTTCTTTTTGTCAGTTTGAGACCGGATCTCCCCATGCAGTTCAGGTTGGCCTTGAGCTCACTTTGTAGCCCACGTTGGTCTCAAAGTGTACCACCACTCTTGGTTAAACACTTTCTTTTAATTTGCCAGGGCAGCTCTAGCTCATGCACTCCTTGGTATGGAGAGTGCAATCTTGGAGAATATGAAGCCTAGACTCCCGCTCTTGGCAGGAGCTGTTAGATAAAAGCAGAACAGCTGACAGTAGAGGGGCCTATCAAACCACACAGGTTAGAATTGCAGTTCTACTGTTTATGTCAACCTTGGGCCTACATCTTCTGCTACAAGACACAGATAGTAGCAAGACCTTCTTCACAGAGTTGTGGGGCAGACTGACAGAGTAATAGAGGCCTCTAGCTTGTGGCTCAGTTGGAGGTTGCCACAGACTTAATTCCTTAAGAATATATGAAGCCATATGTGGCAGTGTAGAGCTATAATCCAAGCACTTAGTTTCAGATTTTAGTCCAAGTATGGTGGTGTATACCTATAATCCCGGAATTCAGGAAGGCAGAGGCATGCATGAGGACAGTTGTGAGTTTGAGACTAGCTTGGGCTACAAAGTGAGTTCAAGGCCAGCTTTAACTGCATAGCAAAACACTGTCTCAAAAAGACCAAAAAAAAAAAAAAAAAAAAAAAAAAAAAAAAAAAAAAAAAAAAAAAAAAAAAAAGGCCCACACCTGTAATCCCAGCATTGGCGAGGTGTATGAATCTGAACTCCATAATGAGACCCTATATAGATCAACAACAAAAATAAAAACAAAAAATAAAAAAGGGCTATGATTAAGATGTGTTGTGTACATGTACTAATTCCCTTTGATTAATTAATCATTATATATGCTAGCATATAGTAATGAAAATTATTTTATTTTATTTTTTTTGGCAGAACCAGGGATTGAACTCAGGCCTTGTGCTTGCGAGGGAAGCACTTATTCCACTGAGCCATCTCCCCGGCCCCTTATTTTATTTATTTGGATAAATCTTTTTTTTTTTTTTTTTGGCAGGACCAGGGACTGAACTCAGGCCCTTGTGCTTTCCAGGGAAGCACTTATTCTACTGATCCATCTCCCTGGCCCATGATAACTTCTAATTTTGTTTTTCTTGGCAGAACCACGGATTAAACTCAGGCCCTTGCACTTGTCAGGGAAGTTCTTATTCCACTGAAACATCTCCCCGGCCCCTTATTTATTTGTAGTTATTTATTTATTTTGCAGTACCAGCTATTGAACTCAGGACCTTGTGCTTGCCAGGCAAGTGCTTATTCTACTGAGCCATCTACCCGGCCCATTATTTATTTAATGTATTTAGTACAGGGTCTACAGTGTCTCACTACAAGATCAGATTCACAGTGATCCTCCTGCTTTAAGCCTCACAAGCACTGGGAGTATAGGTACACTGCACCACACTAGTGTCAGTTGCTGATTCAGTATGCCCTGGGAGCAGGGCTGGCAAGGCATGCTGGGGATTGAACCCCAGTCCCTGTGACTGCCTAAGCAGGTGCTTCAGTCTGCTGAGCTATCTGGTTGGCCCTGAAAATGACAATTTTGAAAAAGGACTAGGGATGTAACTTAGTGCAAAGGGCCTGAGTTGAGTCCCAATACCAGGAAATAAAACCAAAAACTTCTGGCCTGAGTGGCTTTCATTGCACCTGCCCTCAATGGCTTCTGGAAGGGGTTGGTATTATCTACCATTCCACTGGCGAGAAGCTGGAACTTCATGGCTGTGCTGACTTACTTGCTTTTCCTCTTGATTTTCTTCTGAGTCCTTTTTCTGAACTAGCCACATACAAGGTAGCTTCCTGGGATCTGTGAGTCCTCAAGATATAGAAGGGAAATGTACCTCCCAGCCTGCTATGTGACAGGCCTGCCAAGTTGGTGTTCCCTGCAATTAAAGAATGAATTCTATGGAACAACAGAGGTTAAGTGTAGGAAATTTTATTGGGGAGTAGGAATGGGGAATAGGAATAGCTCCCAAGGGATACAGTTGTGATGAAATGAGTTGTCAATAAATCATGTTTCTGGGAAAGTTTTATAGAGCAAAATCAGAGCAGATACATAGTGAGATCTTGTCTCAAACAACAATTAAAAGACACTAAAAAAAAAAAACCCTATAATCAACCAATAAGATTACAAGTATTGAAAAAAGAAAAGCTTGTGCTGGCCCTGCCCCCAGGGCACGCTGAGACAAATTAAGACTGGGCATGGTGGTACGTCTGTGATCCCAGCTCTTGGGAGGCTGTAAACAGGATCACTATGAGTCCATCTGTGTAGTGAGACCCTGTACTAAATACATTAAAAAAAAAAAAGAAAGAAAAGCACAGGGTGTGGTGGCCCACACCTGTAATCCTAGCCCCCAGGAGGTTGAGGCAGGAAGATCATTGTGAGTTGGAGACCAGCCTGGAATAGAAAGTGAGCTCAAGGCCAGCCTAAACTGCATAGCAAGACCCTTTCTCAAAAAAAGACAAAAAAAGAAATTATAAACATAATAGTTTGGCTAATTTGTGTGTGTGTGTGTGTGTGTGTGTGTGTGTCTTTTTTGAGACAGGGTCTTGCTATATAGTTCAGGCTGGTGGCCAACTCACTGTGTAGTCCAGGCTGCCCTTGAACTCACAAGATGCTCTCAGTCTCCAGAATTTTAGTCCTAGTCCTAGGTTTTTTTTTTCTTTTTTTAGTTTTAACCTTAGTCATAATGAGTGGGAAAGGGTAGCCAATGTCTAAGGAGGTAAGGGTTTGCTTATATAGGAAAGCTCAAAAGGGTGGTATTACTCATCTCAAACTCCCATTTATCCCTTAGGGAAAATATGTAAATATGACCACTAAAACTTTAATCTTTTTAGATGTGCTTCCAGCCACAGTTGGGATGTATTCTCATCCTCTGCACTGACTCTCCAAGGACCTAGTACACCTATACCCCATTACTCTGGAAACTGAAGGAGGAGGGTTTTTCAATCCTAAGAGTTAAGGGCCTACCAAACAGCTCAGTGAATTAAAACGCCTGCAAGCAGGCGCAGGGGCCAGGGTTCAGCATTTGGGGGGCTTCAATTCCTAGGCCTGCGTGCTGCCTCCCCCCCCCACATGCTGAGACTGAAATTGAGACTGGGCGTGGTGTTGTACAGCCAGATTATTGGGTTGGGGAGATATCTCAGTAGGATAAGGGCAAGGGCTTGCTTGGTGAGCTGGGCAAGCAAAAGGGCCTGATTTCAATTCCTGGTTCCACCAAACAAAAAAAAAAAAAAAAAAAAAAAAAAAAAAAAAAAAAAAAAAAAAAAAAAAAACCTCAAAAGAGGTAGCTCACTATGAGTCTGATCTAGCAGTGAGACCCTGAACACTGTAGACCCTTCCTCCGCAAAAAATAAAAAACAAAAAAACCCAAGAGTTCAAGGCAAGCCTGGGCAACTTAGTGACATTGAGAAATAAATAAAAAGGACTGAGAATACAGCTCAGTACAAGGTCAAATAAAAAGATCCTGAAAAGCCAGATCAGGTGGTACACACCTATAATTCTAGCACTCTGAGGGGCTGGGAAGATGGCTCAGTGGAATAAGCACAAGGGTCTGAGTTCAATCCCAGGTTCTGCAAAAGAAAAAGAAAATCTAACTAAATGCAAAAAAATGTTAAGTAGGGGCCCGGGAGATGGCTCGGTGGAATAAGCACTTCCCTGGTAAGTGCAAGGGCCTGAGTTCGATCCCCGATTCTGCAAAAAAAGTTAAGTGGCTGGGGATATAGCTCAGTGTAAAGGATTTGAACTCAACCTCAAGTAGTGAAAAGAAAAACAGTTAAGCCGGGCGTGGTGGCGCATGCCTGTAATCCCAGCACTCGGGAGGCTGAGGCAGGAGGATTGTTGTGAGTTCGACACCAGCCTGAGCTACAAAGTGAGCTTAAGGCCAGCCTGAACTGCATAGTGAGACCCTGTCTCAAAAAAAGACAAAAAAAAAAAAAAAAAAAAAAAAAAAAAAAAAAAAAAAAAAAAAAAAAAAAAAAAAGAAAAGAAAAACAACTTTACTTTTACTTTAAAATAGTAAGGCCAGTAATCCCCGCACTCAGGAGGCTGAGGCAGGAGGATTGTTGTGAGTTGGAGACTAGCCTGAGCTACAAAGTGAGCTTAAGGCCAGCCTGAACTTCATTGTGAGATTCTGTCTCAAAAAGAAAAAAAAAAAAAAATAGTAAGGCCAAGGTATGGTACTGTACACTGGTAATCCCAGCCCGTGAGAGGCTGAGGCAGAAAGATTGAAAGTTTGAGGCCAGCTCAAGTTATCTAATGAGTCCCTGTTTCAAAAACAAAAGTAAAAAAGTATGCCACATCATGCCCACAGCAGTCTCCTGAACCTTATTCACATACACTGTGTTTTTAAACAAGTTTTTATTTATTTTGCAGTACTGGGGATTGAACCCAATTTCACAGGCTAAGTTTGAACTTTTAATCCTCCTGCCTCAGCTACCCAAGTGCTATGTTGGCAGGTTTGAACTACCTTGCCTGGAGTATGTTTTTGACACAAAGTCTCCCTGTGTAGTCCAGACTGGCCTTGAGCTCACTATCACCGCTGGCCTCCAACCATTAAGGTGCTTCTCCTGTCCCCAACTCCCCTGAGTGCTGGAATTACAGGCATGCATCACCATGCCTGGCAAAAAACATTCTTTGAATTCTGTCAACTGCTTCCTCTACCTTAAAATCAGGTTTCTGGTCAGGGATATAGCTCAGTGACACAGCACCTGAAAGGCAAGTTCAAGGTCCTGAGTTCTAGTTCCAGTATAAAATAAAACACTCAACCAAATCTGGTTTCGGCTATTTATCAAATAAGTTATTTTATGGATTTAAATTATTTTAAAGGGATTTTAGGTGTAATGGCCTAGAAGAAAATAAATATAAAGGGATCTAGGCACTTATGGATAATCTTGGGAATTTCCATTATATCCTGGAATTGTAGTGTTCTACTTTTTTTTCTTCTTCTTCTTCTTTTTTTTTTTTTTTTTGAGGAACCAGGGATTGAACTCAGGCCCTTGAGCTTGCCAAGGAAGCGCTTATTCCACTGAGCCATCTCCCTGGCCCCTTTTTCTTCTTTTTTGAGACAGGGTCTTCCTATGTAGTCCTGGCTGGCCTTGAACTTGAGGTTATCCTCCTACCTCATGCTCTGGAGTGCTGAGATTATAGTATATGCCACCATGCCCGACTCCAACAGTCTTCTTAAAAGTATTTTTTGTATGGCATGGAGGCAAAAGGATCACTGCAAATTCCAGGTCAGCCTGAGCTACATAGTGAGTTCAAGGCCAGCCTGAACTACATAGTGAGAACCTGTCTCAAAAAACAAACTGACATCTATTCCAGAAAAAAAAACCAAAAAACAACTAACAAACAAAAAAGTATAAGATTTTTAGTAGGGCATGGTTGCATGTGGCTATAATCCCAGCATTCTGAAAACTGAGACAGGAGGATCACTCCAGGTTGGACATCAGCCTATGCTACATTGTGAGTTCAAGGCCATTTTCCCTGTAATATGTAGAGACCCTGGTTCAGACAGAAAAAAAAAAAAAAAAAAAAGACTTTTTTGTCTTTTTGAGACAGGCTCTTGCTATGCAGTTCAGGCTGGCCTTGAGCTCATTTTGTAGCCCAGGCTGATCTCAGACTTGCATCCCCCTGCTTTAGCTTCCCAAATGCTGGGGTTTTAGGCATGAGTTACCATGCCTTAATTTCAATTTTTAAATTATGATTTTTCCCTGTTTCTTTTCTACCTATTTTTATTTCTTTTATCATACTTCATCTTCCTTCCCTACTGAAAACCTTAATCCTTTATTTTTTTATTTTTATTTCCTTTATTTTTGCGGAACTAGGGATTGAACTCAGACTTTTGTGCTTTCCAGGGAAGCGTTTATTCCACTGAGCCATCTCCCCAGCCCCCTGATTCTTTATTCTAAAGGCTGCAGAAGGACCCCACGGGTCCATTTTCCTTTTCTTTTTTTTTTATGAGCAGAATAGATTTATTGAGGGAAAGAAAGCTTCTGTCCAAGAGAAGGACAGGAGGGGGGCCCAAGTGGGTAGTTCCCTAGCTCTTTTTAAAATTTTTATACTGGAATTGAACTCAGGACCTTGTGCTTGCCAGGCAAGCACTTATTCTACCGAGCTATCTCCCCAGCCCAGGTCCATCTTTTTTTTTTTTTTTTTTTTTTTTTTTTTTTTTTTTTTTTTTTTTTTTTTTGTCTTTTTGAGACAGAGTCTCACTATGCAGTTCAGGCTGGCCTTAAGCTCACTTTGTAGCTCAGGCTGGTCTCGAACTCACAACAATCCTCCTGCCTCAGCCTCCCGAGTGCTGGGATTACAGGCATGCGCCACCATGCCCGGCTCCCAGGTCCATCTTATAACTTCCTCAGGTGCTATATCCTCCTGAACTCAGTTCTGAACTGTGCAGCTAACAAAACTTTTTCTTTTTTCTTTTTTTTTGAGGCAGGGTCTCACTATGTAGTTCAGGCTGGCCTTGAGATTACCCTGCCTCAGGCACCCAAGTGCTGGGATTACAGAAGTGCACCACTGTCCCTACAAAACCGCTTTTCAATGATTACCTTTGCTAGACTATGAGCACTGAGGCTGCTGATCCTGAAAGGCAGCACATGATTTGGTCCATGGGAGAAATTCTATGTCTATTTTTTTTTTGGCAGAACCAGGGATTGCATTCAGGCCTTGCATTTGCCAGGGAAGCGCTTGTTCCACTGAGCCATCTCCCTTGCCCCAGGTCTTGCCATCTTTGTGGTTCAGGCTGTTTCTCTCTCTCTCTCTCTCTCTCTCTCTCTCTCTCTCTCTCTCTCTCTCTCTCTCCAGTACCAGGGATTGAACTCAGGACCTTACACTTGCCAGGCAAGCACTTATTCTACTGAGCTATCTCCCTGGCCCTCTCAGGCTGTTCTTGAGTTCACTCTCTAGCCCAGGCTGGCCTCAAACTTAGTGATTTTTCTGCCTCAGCTTACCAAGTTACTAGAATCACAGACAACCACCACCTTGCTCAGCTACATGTATTTGTTGAGGACATAAAAAAGAATATAGGGCTGGCCAGATAGCTCAGCAGATTAAAGTGCCTGCTTAAGCAGATGCAAGGACTGGGGTCTGACCACCTGCATGCTAGCCCTGCCCCTGGGGCACGCTGAGGTGGTGAATGATAGGGGGTGTGGTTGTGCACGCCTGTAATCCCAGCACTTGGGAGGCTGAAAACAGAATCACTACAAGTCTGATCTGTATAGTGAGACCCTGTAGACCCTGTACTAAATACATACAAAAATAACAATAAAATAAAATAAATAAAAAGAATATAGACAGATCATGTGGAGGATGAGGGAGAAAATGTCAGCCACATCTCAGAGTCTCAGTTGTAGGCAACAGCTGGGTGGCACCATGGCAAAAGGAGGCAAGGGAGTGAGTCACCTACCCTGTTCCACCCTGTCTGCAATGCAGGTTTTGTGACAGGTCTGGGTTTGGGCGATGTCAGCATAGGAGTGGTGAATTCAGTCACAGTCACCATGACTGACTGCCCTGCAGGTCTGCTGAGTGAGGAGACCTGGGGCAAACTGCAGCAGCTGACATGAAGAGACAGAAGCCAGAAAAACTGTGCAGCAGCTACCCAGGAAGGTCAGTGGGTAATGATGGCATGTTGGCTCCCAGGAGCTGGGGAAACAGAGAAGGGAGCATCTGTAGGCATGACTGTACTTTGACATGGTGGCCCCTGTCCTCTTCCTCCTTTTCCTTCTACTTAATACAAGGTCTCACTATGTATCTCAGGCTGGCCTCCAACTCATGGAGATCTTCCAGCCTCAGCCTCTTGAGGGATAGATTCAGGCTGCATCACCATGCCTGGCTGAGAATTCTCTCTTTTTTAAAAGCATATTAACAACAATGCATTTCTTACAGCCCTAGAGGCTGGAAGTCAGGGGAAAGCCAAGGGCCTATTTCCTGTTTCACTGATAAGCCAGGGCAGGAAGGGTGGAGAGACCTTCACTGAGCTCACTTCATGGCATCCCCTTGCTTGTGCCATCAGGTCTACCCCTCTCTTTGAAGCTGTGACTATGAGCTGGACTTGGGGTCTTTTTCTGTCTCATAGAATATGATAAAGGTGACAGATGTCACTTGTGATACTTTTGTTTTTTAAAAGATAGGAGGGGGTCTCAGCCTGGCATAATGGCACAAACCTGCAGCACTTGGGAGCCTGAGGCATGAGAATCTCTGAGTTGGAGGCTAGCTTGGGCTACCTAGTGAATTCAAGGCCATTTTGAGCTATACAAAAAGACCATGTCTCAAACAAAACAAAACAAAACAAATATGAGTATGGTGGTGCATGCCTATAACCCCAGCATGCAGGAGGCTGAGGCAGAAGGATGCCCAGGAGTTACAGGCCAACCTTGGCTACATAGTGAATTCAAGGTCAGCATGAAATACATAATAAGGCCTTGTCTCAAAAAAATCAACTGGGGTGGGGGGAGATGGCTCGGTGGAATAAGCACTTCCCTGGCAAGCACAAGGGCCTCAGTTCAATCCCTGGTTATACAAAAAAAAAAAAAAAAAAAAAAAAAAAAAAAAAAAAAAAAAAAAAAAAAAAAAAAAAAAAAAAAAAAAAAAAAAAAAAAAAAAAAAAAAATCAACCAACCAAAATATGAGGTCTCATGGTAGAAGTCATAGCACATGCTGTAATCCTAGCACTCAGGGAGTTTGAGGCAGAAAGATCACAGAAAGTTAGGGTCTAGCCTAGCTGCACAGCATGTTCAAGGCCAATCAACCACAGATCGAGACTGTTTAAAAACGAATGGGCCAGGCATGGTAGAACATATACATGGTATATCTTGATTCTTCCTTTTTTTCCCACATACCCCTCCTCTCCCTTCAATCTCTCTTCCCCTCCTTATTTACAAAGCTTTGTTGCCATTTTACATTCTTTTCTCAATATTTCCATTTTTAAAAACCTAGAAAGTTAGATGTGAAGATAGTCTCTCTGCAGCTGTGCATCCTTTAGCTCAGTGGCACAGTGCCTGCCTGGTAAGTGCAAGCTCTAATCCCAGCATTCAGGAGGGTGAGGCAGGAGGATAACTATGAGTTTAAGGCCAATCTGGACCACATAGAAAGACCTTGTAATAAAAAGAATCAACCAAACTAAACAAAACAAATACCAGGTATGGTGGCACATGTTTGTAATCCCAGAAATCTGGGACTAAGGTAGGAGAATTACCACAAATTTGAGACCAGCCTGGACTACATAGTGAAATAAAGGCTAGCCTGAAGTACAGGGTGAGACCTTATCTTACAAAATCAAACAAAAATAAAAACCAACCAACTAAACAAACAGAAAAAGAGATGGGGGCTTAGTATATTGTCCATGCTGGCCTTAAACTCCTGGAGTGAAGCAATCCTGGTGACACAAACCCAAAGTATGGCACCAAGGCACCAGCAACTCTAGTTCTCTTCCAAGCCTAATAATGTTTCTGTTTTCTTTGCATTGCTAGGGATTAAACCAGGTTGTATGCATGCTAGACAAGTACTCTACCTTTGAGCTAAGGCCTCATCCCACTAGTGACACTTCTGAGCAAGACATCACTACACCTGGCTACACCCTAGTGGCTACACCCTAGTAGCCAGGTGTAGTGATATACAGCTGTAATCCCAGAACCTGGAGGCTGAGACAGGAGGATTGATATATAGTGGGTTTTAGGCTAGCCTGAACTGCATAGTCAGACATTGTCTCAAAAACTTTATTTTGTAAGGCCCGATGGCCAATGTCAGTGGGTGGCCTCAGTAGGAAGAAGGCTCAAGATAGAATATGACACTCTCTAAAGAACGATTATGGGGGCCAGGGAGATAGCTCAGTGGCTTAAGCACCCGCCTAGCAAGCACAAGGTCTCAAGTTTGATCCCTGGTACTGCAATAAGAAAGAAAGAAAGATTACCTTATCTTCTCTCTCTCTCTCTCTCTCTCTCTCTCTCTCTCTCTCTCTCTCTCTCTCTCTCTCTTGCAGAACCAGGGATTAAACTCAGGCCCTTGCACTTGCCAGGGAAGCGAATATTCCACTGAGCCATCTCCCCGACTCCTCTTTTTTATTTTTATTGTTCCAATTTAGGTATACATCATAATACAGGGCTAGCCAGATAGCTCAGCAGATTAAAGCACCTACTTAGGAAGGAATAGGGACTGGGGTTACAGTCCCAGCATGCTGGGACAGCCCCTGGAGCATGCTGAGACTATAATTGAGACTGGGCATGGTTTCCAGGGAAAATGGCCTTGAACTTGCAATGTATCCTAGGCTGATCTCAAACCTGGAGTGATCCTCCTGCCTCAGTTTTTAGAATGCTGGGATTATGGTCATATGCCACCATGCCCTACTAAAAATCTTGTATTTTTTTGTTAGCTTGCTTTTTGAGACAGGGTCTCACTATGTAGTTCAGGTTGGCCTTGAACTCACTATGTAGCTCAGGCTAGCCTGGAATTTGCAGTGATCCTTTGCCATACAAAAGATACTTTTAAGAAGACTGTTGGAGCTGGGCATGGTGACCTGTAATCTCAGTGCTTGGGAAGCTGAAAACAAAACAATCACTGTGAGTTTGATCTATATCCTGAGACCCTGTAGACACTGTACTAAATACATTTTTAAAAAAAAGATATACATGAAAATCACATTCATCATAGGGAATTTGTTATTGTACATGGTATATCTTTCCTTTTTTGTATTTTAATGAAAAAAGATAAAACAACATTTTATAACAGAATAATAGGATAATAATAGTACACTGTATATAATTTATTATCTTTACAGTAGTTATTCAGAGTACAAGATATAGGTATTAAATTTTTTCTAAATGAGTCAGGGATACAGCTCAGTGACACAGTGCCTGCCTGGTAAGTGCAAGGACCTAAAATCTTTTTTTTTTTTTTTTTTTTTTTTTATGTATTTAGTACAGGGTCTATAGGGTCTCACTACACAGATAAGACTTGTAATGATCCTCCTGTTTTCAGCTTCCCAAGCACTAGGATTACAAGCTCATGCCACCATGCCCAGTCTCAATCATGGCCTCAGTGTACCCCAGAGGCAGGGCCTGCACAGCACACTAGGGAGCAAACCCCAGTTCCTATGTCTGCCTAAGTAGGAGCTTTAATCCACAAAACTAAGTTCTATTCCCAGTACCCCCACAATTTTTTTTTTCTAAATATAAAAATTAGGGGCCAGGAAGATGGCTCAGTGGAATAAGCACTTCCCTAGCAAAAGGGCCTGAGCTCAATCCCCAGTTCTGCCAAAAACAAAAAACAAACAAAAGAACAGATAAATATAAAAATTTCTCTTACATGGTATATCTTGATTGTTCTTTTTTTCCTACATACCCTTCCTCTCCCTTCAATCTCTCTTCCCCTCCTTATTTACAAAGCTTTGTTTCCATTTTACCCTTCTTTTCTCATTGCTTCTTTTCCCTTTTTAAAAACCTAGAAAGTTAGGTGTGAAAATAGTCTGTCTCTCTGCACCTGTGCATCCTTTAGCAGTGGACATAGCCTTCTCAGACGGTCTTTTTTTTTTTTTTTTTTTTTTTGTGGAACTGGGGCTTGAACTCAGGCCCTTGCACTTGTCAGGGAAGTGCTTATTTCACTAAGCTAATTCCCCGCCCCCAGAGGGTCAATTTTTGTAACAGTGAAAAACACAGAGATGTTTCTTTGGAATTTTCTTTGGGTGGGTTAGGCATAAACTACATGTAGAATCCTGTCTACTGGTGAATCTTGAGAGATGCCAGCACTTGCAGTCTGGCTCCAAACGGTCACATCTATTACAAGGTGATGAGATTATATGCATTATCTGTTTATTTTTCCAGACAGGGTTGTCTTTCTAGTTTAGAGGTCTTGAATTCACTATGTAGCCCTGGCTGGCCTTAAACTCATGGCAGTCTTCCTGCTTCAGCCTCTTGAATGCTGGGACTGCAGGCATGTACCACCATACCTGGCCTATATATTATTTTATCCTCAAAGAAACTGATTTATTTATTGCCAGGGACCTATCTCACACTAGACAAGTGCTCTACTAGTGATCCATACCCAGTCCTAATTTTTTCATTATAGCTTACACTCCAAGAACTGTATTTTCCTAGTGTTATGTAACAGTGGGTGTTCAGTCAGTAAGGGGCTTCTAAACTGGATACGAGCCTCATTTTACGAGACTGGAAACTGTACCAAAATCAAGGGTAGCCCTGTGTTTCCCTTTTACATTCAGGGCACCTAGGTTAGATCCTGGGTCACTCAGAGACAGCCTAACAAGTGGGTTTCATGTTCCGGCAGCTTCAAAATAGAAGTAAAAAAGAGAGCTGGTGCCCTCTAGTGGGTACAAGGGGACATCTCAGGGAAACAGAAATTCTCAGAATAGGCCTAAATTTCTTTCCCTTGGGGATGGGAGATAGTTAAAACTAATATAAACTACTTCTTAATATATATTTTTTAATTTTATGCATTTAGTACAGGGTCTACAGGGTCTCACTTCACAGATCAGACTCGTAGTGATCCTACTGTTTTCAGCCTCCCAAGCACTGGGATTACAGGCCCATGCCACCACACTGCAGTCTCAGTGCCTTCGGAGGGCAGGGCCGGCACAGCAGGTCAGGGATTGAATGCCAGTTCCTATGTCTGCCTAAGTAGATGCTTTAATCCTCTGAGCTATCTGGCCAGCCCTTACACTACTTTTTTAAAACTACATTTTTGCCAGCGTGGTGGTGCATGCCTGTAATCCCAGCACTTGAGAGGCTGAGGCAGGAGGATTGTTGTGAGTTCGAGACCAGCCTGAGCTACAAAGTGAGCTTAAGGCCAGCCTGAACTGCATAGTGAGACCCTGTCTCAAAAAAGACCAAAAAAAAAAAAATAAAATAAAATAAAACTACATTTTTATAGAGATAATCATATATCTACATTCAGTTACAAAAAATAATACAGAGAGATCTTGGGAGCCTTTCCCAGTTTTCTCTAGTGATAACCTCTTTCAAACCTAGAGTATCTAGATCACAGGAACAGAATGAAAAGTTCATACATTAATGAACAATTGATTTCAACAACGATGATACACAACTCAATGTAGAAAGGAATAATCTTTTCAACAGATGGTGGCAGGACTCTTGAAGTTGGACCCTTTACCTCACGCCATGTAAAAACCTAAAGCAAAATAAGCAGCAAAAGCATAAAACTCACAGAAGATAAGGTAACACTTAACGACCTTGGCTAAAGCAGTTATTTGTTAACAAATAACACCAAAAGCCCAAGCAATGAAAGACAAAACAAAAAAGTGGAATTTCATCAAAATTAAAAGCATTTGTAGGGCTGGAGATAGCTCAGTAGAATAAGTTTTGCCTGGCAAGTGCAAGGTCCCGAGTTCAGTCCCTAGTTATGCAAAAATAAATAAATAAAATAAAAGCATTTGTAGCTCTGAGGACACTATCTAGAAAGTGAAACATGCTTACGTGTGTGTGTGTGTGTGTGTGTGTGTGTATACACACATATATATGCATACTGGTCATGGAGGCAGTTGTGAGTAATCCTAGCTACTGGAGGCTGAGACAAGAGAATCACAATATTGGGCCAGCCCAGACTCCATAGGAAGTTTGAAGTCAGGCTGGACACTATCTCAAAAAAACAAAAACAATGAAAAAACAAAAACAAGCAGGTGTGGTGGTGCATGCCTACAATCCCAATGCTTGGGTGCTGATAGAAGCATCATTGGAAAGTGAGTTCAAGGACAGCCTGAACTGCATAGTGAGACCCTGTCTCAAAACAAAACAAAACTCCTAAAGACAAAACCCAACCCAAGCCAAAAAACTTGTATATTAACACTGACAGCAGGATTATTCACGGTCATGTGCTACCACATCCATCTTTTTCTTCCTCTTTCTGGTTTTGTGTTTCTGTTTGGCACCATGAATTGAACTCAGGACCTCGTGCTTTCCACGCAGATTCTGTGTTGCTGAGCTAAATCTCTGGCTCCTTGCCTTTTCTGTAACCTGCATTTTTTTTCTTTTTTCTTTCTTTTTGGCAGAACTGGGGATTGAACTCAGGCCCTTGTGCTTGCCAGGGAAGCACTTATTCCACTGAGCCATCTCCCTGGCCCACTGTAACCTGTGTTTCTACAAAGGACATAGCAATCATAAGGCATGGATATCGCACTTAAAAATAATAAAATAAAAAATAATAAAATCCTTATAATTATAGGTTTGGTCATATTCAGAGATGGAGCCACAGACCACAATTCTCGTTGTCATACCTGTATAGGAGAAATTGTTTTTGGTAGTCTCCAGAATAGGATCCTATAAAAGGATATTTTAATCCAAACAATCACCTGTATTTCATCATTTTAACACAATTCAAATATTCAATGTTTTTTTTCTGCCCCACCCCTTTGGTGTTTTAAAACAAGGTCTTGCTATGTAGGCTGGCTTTGAATTCACTTCAAAGCCTTGTTTGACCTCGAAGTCACAGCAACCCTCCTGTCTCAGCCTCCTGAGTGCTAGGATTAGAGGTGTGGGCCACCACCTAGTGCAGAATATTTCATCCAATAGATACCATAATTTTCTTAATTATCACCTTTCAAAGAACATTTAGGATTTTTCCAACCAGCTGCTAATCATGGAAGCCAAAATTCTCTTTCCTTTTTTTTTTTTAATTGGGCAATTTCCTTCTACTGAGCTGTGGCATTATGGATAATGGGTTTTGATCATCACTGGCTCTTGACAAGTTCTCGTTGGGGCGTGATCCACTGTCAGGCTCTGCCAAGTTGAACAGTAAAGGCTGCCGCTCCTCTGGCTGATCCCTGGCCCAGCCCTGCCTCTCCGCGCCCAGCTCACCAGGTTTGGGAATTGGCCCCTCTCCAAGCAACCTAGTGTCGCGCGTCGCAGCGCCTAGCCATCCCCGTCTCGGGCCGCGTCGCCCGTGCAGTCCGTGCTCGGGCCCGCTCCGTGCTCACCTCAGCCTCCGCGGTCCCGCGTGGATCCTCGGGCGGTCAAGCTGGGGCGACGCGGCATTCTCCTGTGGTGGTCCGCTAGCTCCGGCGCCAGGCGACACTGAAGCCCCAAGCTCAGCCCTTCAGCTCCTTGGACGTTGACAAATGCGAAGCAATGTGCGCCAGGTGCAGGTGTGACCAGGGTTGGGTAGAAACGAATTAGTTCAGCAATGTCCCCTATTTGGTTTCTCATAAACCCACGGAGCAACTATTACCCACCAATATTATACGTGGCAGACAGCGAAAAACAGTTGAAGCAACAAAGTAAAAATGTAAAGGCTCGATTGAGGCGCTGTCAAGAAGGCCTCCTGGATGTGACAGTAACGACAGGTGACGTTAACTGGGTGTCCCCTATGGGTCCGGGCGCTGCGTCCCTCATGTCCGAAAGCCCTTACATCAGGTCTCCGTGAGGACTAGACATAGGCTTCGGGTCACTGTGGGGTTTTAAAACCTCTACCCTCAGGGCCGTGGAGCCCCACCCCCCAACCCCTTTGCTGTGGCGGAGCGGACAGAGTTAATGAGACGCGGCAGCGGCGGTCCGGTGTGCGCAGACGCGGGGCGCGGGGCGCGGAGAGCGCAGGCGCAGAGCGCAGGGCGACGTGGCCGCCGGAGCCCGGAAGTGGCCCAGGTGGGACGCGGGCAGAGGAGTTGTACTCCACCTCGTCGGTACCGCCTCGCCGTGCTGCTTGCGCCTCCACTGGCGTCAGGATGTTGAAGAAATTCGACAAGAAGGATGAGGAGTCGGGTGAGGGGTCCGGAAGGCCTGGGGGAGGCCGGCCCGTACCGTAGATTCTCCAGCCTTCCGTGGGAGCCCTCCCTCGCGGCCTTTGTTCTGACGCTAGCACCGAGGCCAGGGGATACACTGAGGCTCGGGTCTCAGTCCGCCTAGCAGGAGATCCCGCCTCTTCCTACTTGTGAGCTTCAACCAGGACGTACTGCATGAACGACTTTTGTGCGGGTTGTGATCCTGTGTCTGCCTTGGTTTCCCCGTCTTTCAGAGGAGGGGGCCGGGCCGGATGCGCCGTGTGCCTTTTCCGTCCAACTTTTTGGTATTTGCCTGGCCTGCGTTGGTGCTGGCTACACAGGGGCGTAATCTGTGCTGAGGTGACAAGCGTGGGCACTTCATTCATTGGATCCGAAAACAGATTAAGCGCCTGCTGCATGCCAGCCTCTGTAGGCATCCTGATCCTGTGGTAGGACAAGAGGTTTACATTGTTAAGAGTGGTCACAGAATGCAGGAAACAGACATCAAGTGGGTAGTCAGTCACACACGTAAATAGTTACAAATGGGCGCCTGCAGTGAGGGAAATCTGGTCACAGGTTTTTTGTTTTTTGGGGTTTTTTTTTTGGCACCTAGGGATTCAGCTAAGTAGAAGTTCATGAATGACTGCAGGAGGTGGCACTTGAGAGGCACAGAGGACTGTGTCAGGGCTTCTGGAAGTTGGGGCAGAGCAGAGCCTCCTGGCAAAAGCATGGTAGGATCTATGATCAGATTGTAGAGCCTCAAGTGCCATTCTGGAGGAGTCCAGGGTAGAGAGCTGGGACAACTTTCTCTTTGATATAGCTCAGAATCCCTCCTTGAAACTGGTTTCCTTTGTTCTCTTTGATTGTAGGTGGAGGCTCCAACCCATTCCAGCATCTGGAGAAAAGTTCAGTACTCCAGGAGGTCAGTGTTATTTGTGCCTCTGTCCCAGTCCTGAATGTTCACCAACAGTACAACTAGAATACTGACTCCTTCAGAGTGCTGGTTTCCAGAGTGACTGCAAAGAAATCTTGTGCAGAAAAACTTGTTAATTTATTTATTTATATATTTGGCGGAACCGGGGATTGAACTCAGGCCCTTGTGCTTGCCAAGGAAGTGCTTATTCCACTGAGCCATCTCTCCTGCCCCTAAAACTTGATTTTTGTAGAGTTTGTAAAGCTTAGATTTTTTTTTTTTTTTAATGTATTTGCTACAGGGTCTCACTAAGTAGACTGGACTCGTGATCCTCCTGCCTCCCAAGTCTCAATCACCACCTCAGCACACCCTGGGGGCAGGGCTGGCATGGCACGAAGGGGATGGAACTCTGGCTGCTATGCTCTGCCTAAGCAGGCATTTTAGTACGCTGAGCTATCTGACCGGCTCTTGTAAATCTTAGATTTCTGTTCCTGTTCATTTCTCTTTCCACTTAAAAATGTTTGCAAAGCATTTGCTAGTCAGTAGGTCAGCACATCCCTAAAAGTTAGGGGGGATTTCTAGGAACTCTTAATAGATTATTTATTTTTATTTATTTATTTATTTTTTGGTGGAACCGGGGATTGAACTCAGGCCCTTGCACTTACTAGGGAAGTGCTTATTCTATTGAGCCATCTCCCTGGCCTCTCTTAATAGATTATTTTAAAAACTTTCCCTGTGAGATAATCTTGTGTAGACAAGTGTATGTGTTTTTTCTGTGACTTCTCAGACCTTGAAGTACCAGAGGGAACTCAGTGGAAGGTAAATGAATTGGGTTCAGAGCTAATACCTTCCATGACTTTTTCTTAGGCCCGTGTCTTTAATGAAACTCCCATCAACCCTCGGAAATGTGCCCACATCCTCACCAAGATTCTTTACCTCATAAACCAGGTAAGTGGGTGAGGGGAAGATAATGCTGGGGACTGTTGAGAACGGTGCACCTTTGGTCTGTTTAATAGCCTCTCTAACATTGTAGCTCTGAGTCTCCTATGCATCCTTCTCTGACTCACTGCCTTTGGCAGAGCTGTGCAGGACCTGAGGGTCTGGTCAGAACAGATCCCACAAGAAGGAGCCCTGTCACAGGCTGAGTTTCTTTCTTGATCACCACAGGGGGAGCACCTGGGGACCACTGAAGCAACAGAGGCCTTCTTTGCCATGACCAAGCTTTTTCAGTCCAATGATGTAAGTGTCCCAATCTCAGCTTTCCCTTCAGAAAGATACGGGCTGCCTTTGCCTAGACTTGTGATTTCTTCTTCTGGTTCTGGTGCCCTCACTGAGCAGACTGATAGGCCTTTTCCCATCTCTTTCCTAGCCCACACTGCGGCGAATGTGCTACTTGACCATCAAGGAGATGTCTT